>CABHPR010125897.1:1678-39111 GCA_902168415.1 Peromyscus melanophrys | reverse complement strand
ATATATATATATGGAAAACATATATATATATGGAAAACATATATATATATATGGAAAACACTCACACATATAAAATAAATATATCTTTATATGGGTTGGGGATTTAGCTCAGTGGTAGAGTGCAAGGCCCTGGATTTGGTCCTCAGCTCCAGAAGAAAAAAAAAGGTTAAGTAATATTCCATTTATGTATATGCCACCTTTCCTCAGCCTTTTCATCTGTTAGTAGACATTTAAGTAGCTCACACATCTTGGGTATACTTTTATAAAAATAACATGACAAGATCCTAACAAACAAAATCTGGTAAGATTCAGTCAGAAGAGATCCATATGACTTTATCTATGAAGTTTGTGCAGAGTTATGCATGCTTTCTGATAAGTATACATGGGTTTTCATTGTTGTCACTGTATCTTTGTGGGGAGTGACAGATTTATAGAAGATTGGGGACCTCATTTGTTTCCTTATTCAAATTTATCCAATTTTAATCATTTTTCACAGGTTATGCCTTTTACTACTTTCTGTGTAGCTAGAGAATAATAATAGGCAAAGACTTTATAAAAAAAGTTTGACTTTATTTTTAGTCTACTATATCATCTCATTTAAGAATGGTATATATCAGGCTAGAGAGATGGCTAAGCAGTAAGAGCAATGCTGTGCAAGCATAGGGACCATTATTCATGGGGTGGACAGGTAAGTGTTTGTTAAAGAGGAGCAAAATGGTACCAAAGCTTACTTACAGCAAGCAGGAAGGCTTTAATCCATGAGATTAGAGAGAATCAAGGGTTCTCTGGTTTTATGGGGCTTCACAAAGGATTTGATAATGACATAGGCTTTGACTAAGAGAAATACAGGTGTCAATGGAGAATTTTTAGCAGAGGATTATCACAATTGGATTTATACTTTTTAAAAGATAATTCCACATCTCTAGTGATAATTGGGTTAGGCACCAATCTGATCACAGGAGATGGCCAGTTCAGGCTACATATCTGCTATTGCTAGGAGCCTAAGCTAGGGTCCTCCTTGTACATTCCTGAGAGATTCCCTTGCACCAGGTTTTTACCTGACTCCAAAATGACCCCTCTTTCCAGTAGTCTCTTTCAGTACACACCCCTTCTTTCCCCCACAACATCACTCATGTTCCCTTTTCCACCCACCCCCAGTACAGTCATGAACTCTCTTCTATTTCTCTTCCCAGGTAGATCCGAGTATACCCCCATGAATCCTCCTTGTTACCTAGCCTCTCTGAGGCTGTGGATTGTGGCATGGTTATCCTTTATTTTACAGTTAATATCCACTTATGAGTGAGTACATACCATATTTGTCTTTCTGTGTCTGGGTTACCTCATTCAGGATGATTTTTTTCTAGTTCTATCCATTTGCTTTCAAATTTTCTGGTGTTATCATTTTTAGCAGCTGAGTAATACTCCACTGTGTAAATGTACCATATTTTCTAAATCCATTCCTTGGTTGAGGTACATACATAGGTTGTTTCCAGGTCCTGGCTATTACAAATAAGGCTGCTATGAACATATATGAGCATAGACATCAAGGACACCACAAGAAAACTCAACAGACTCTACTAACCTGGGCTCATTTGGGCTCACAGAGACTGAACCAACAAGCAGGGAGTCTGCATGGGACTGACCTAGGCACTCTGCATACATGTTACAGTTGTGTAGCTTGATCCTCTTGTGGGACTACAACAGTGGGAACAGGGGGTGTCTCCAACTCTTTTACAAGCTTTTCGGATCCCACTTCTCATATGGGGTCACCTTGCCCAGACTTAGTACATGGAGAGGAGAGTAGCCTACTGAATCTTGATATACCATCTTTTATTGATAATTGTGGGAGACCTGCCCTTTCCTAAGCAGAAACAGAGGAGAACCGGATTGGGGTGTGGGGACAGAGGGGGTTGGGAAGGGGGACTGGGAGAAGAGGAGAAAAGAGAAACTGTGGCCAAAATGTAAAATAAATAACCAAACAAATTTATTTAAAAAATATAATTCTGGAAGTGTATTCCAAATAGATTATCAGAAATATAGAGAAGGTGACAAGGTACTAGGAGTAACTTCTTTTTAAGTAAGTCTATTAATACTTACCAAGTAAAATTCATTGAACTTGCTGACAAATAAGATGTGAGCTCTTATAAAAAGAATGTCTATGGCCTCTCAGAATCCATATGTTGACATGATAACCATCAATGTGGTGGTATTAGGAGGTTGGGCACTGAGGAGGTGATTTATTTCATGAGGGATTAGTGCCTTATAAAAGGGACCACAGATTGCCCCTTAACACCCTTCCTGCCTCATGACTACATAAGGAGAAAAGAAATTCTGAAATCTAGAGGAGACACTTTACGAAAACCTTACCATGCAAGTGTCCAGAACTTACACATCCCATGTCTAGAATTATAAAAATTAATCTCTACCACTTTTAAACTATCTAGTTCATAGTTATATGCTATAACAGATGAACTGCCTAAGTATATAAAAATGAGAAAGAGAGAGCATTTTGTTCTAAACACGTGGAATATGAAAGTAACTATTAACTAAAATAAAAGCTGGAGGCAGGGTGAAAGGCTTACCATTTACATTTGAATATATGTCTGACACCCTTATTCAGTAAGGAGAGATGCTGGAAGACCAATTAAAAGAGCCAAGAATTCTGGGGACACAGTAGAAATGGAGGGAGAAATCAAGGGACTTTCCCTATAAGGGTACTTATATCTATGGGGCAATGACTCCAGTCACAGTGGGCATGAACAGTGAAAGCAAAGACATGCTCAGAGGCATTGCCCAGTGCAGAGATAAGAAGATGGAGATGAAAGGGAGAGAAGAGGCTGGTAGTGGAGGAGCAAACAGAGGAAGAAAATATTCATGAAAATGAGCAGAGACTCCATGACACAGAGAGGAAACAGATGGTGATAATGCCATCAGGGCAGCAAGACACCTTAAAAGCTGTCACTGGGTTTAGCACAAGTGTGGCTGCCACAGTCCAAGAAGGTCAGTTCAATGGAGGCATAAGGACTGTGTTCATTTAATGGCTATTCAAGTGGCACTTCCCAGTTTGTCACAGACCTTATTTTTTTTCCCTCCCAATTATTAGTCCCACAAAAATAACCCACTGGAAAGAAAGATAAGTCTTTCTAATTGCATATCTTTAGTCCAATTAAAAGACGTGCATCTAGTTTTAATTATCATGCCTTTTTTGATGTCTGTGTTGGCATTCAGGTATGACTGTGTATGTGTGTGTTCATGCATACACACGTGTGTTTATATGTGTGTGGGGGAGAGTAGAGGGGCATTTAATCTCCAAGTCAATGCTGCTTTGATCCCAGAAAACAGAACACTCAGCATTCCTTTCAGAATGAGCACTTTCTGCTAAGCCCTCTATTTGCCTTTTTCCTACCCTGCTAGCTCAAAATTCTACAGAGGCCAATTAAACTTGCTGTAGAAGCACCAAACACAACATGTAGTATCTCAACATAGAGGTGATTATCAACATCCAACTATATTTTAGAATAAGTGCTGATCTGAGCATGGGGTATTTTCACTCTACACAAACTATCTTTTGAGTAGGTACACATTGTAACTCACAAGGCACTAGCATTCTCAGGAGTATTGCTATTAACTACAGGAAGACGCCTGCACTCTGCTTCCTTCTCATAATTAGTGAGGTCAACCCATTCCCTTCATATGTGCTTTTTAGTTCTTGTTCATTTTCTGAGGCTTGATGATTAAGCCTGATGTATGACTCACTCACTGAAGTCATTATAAGACAGTAAATAAAATGTTTTAGCCATTGCTAAAAAACCCAAAGGAAGGTAATTCTTTCTAGGGGAGAATATGAGGCCAAAAAGTTGTTAAGAGTAAGAAAATATAGAAGTTGAATACCTCATAGGAATATTTGTCTCAATCTGCTCTGAACAAATATATTAGAAAATTATGATTTCATTGAGAAACCTCCTGTACGTAAGACACAGAAACTGGTGTGTTGAATAAGGAAATCATATTTTCCTCATTAATCCAAATCTGTTCTACTTTATTTCTTTGTTATTTATAAAAATGATAATACCAACCTTATATAAGATCAAAAATAATAATAACACAAAGGAATCCTAAAACCATATAGATAACTATGTAGGAGATGCTAGCCAACTGGTTGCTGCTGATTCCTTTCTGGACCTTAATAACTATAGGTTGTTTATGATGTATGTACTGGTGACCTGAAAGAAAGCCCCAAAACCTCTCTCCTCTCTACTTCTGCATGTGAAAATTAGATGATATGATAAATTAGAATGGGACATGGTGATTTATTTTTAGATAATAATATGCTCTCAATGAGGTCTCAAGCAACCTAAAATTATCCCCTCTATTATCTCTCCCCTGCAGGACAGACATCCTGAGAGTAGTTTTTGAAGAGTAACCTTTCCTTTATTGACCCACTGTCTGTCAACTCCCATACTGTGGACACTACTGCAGTGTAGGAGCTGGGTTTACCTCCAACTCCGGATTTCCACTTGAGAGCAATGGGCTACATAGGATTGTATGTACTTCCCCCATAGACCAGGCTTGACAACATTCTAGCCAATTTGATTTTCTTTGTTTTATTTTACATACCAACCACAGTTTTCCCTCCCTCCTCTCATCCCATTCCCTGTTCCCTCCCCCTGGGAGGGATAAGATAGGGTAAGGTCTCCCTTGGGAATCCACAAAGCATGACATATCAAGTTGAGACAGGACCAAGCTCCTCCCTCCTGCATCAAGATTGAACAAGGCATCACACCATGGGAATAGGTTCCAAAGAACCTCATGCTTCAGGGACAGGTCCTGGTCCCATTGCTAGGGACCCTACAAAAGACTAAGGTGTAAAACTGTTACCTAGATGCAGAGGGCCTAGGTTGATCCCATGCCAGCTCCCTAGCTGTCTGTCCAGAGTCTGTGAGCTCCCACAAGCTCAGGTCAGCTGTGCCTGTGGGTTTTCCCATCATGATCTTGATGCCCCCTTGCTCATATAATCCCTCCACCCTCTCTTCAACTGGACTCCCAGAGCTCAGCCCAGTGCTTGGCTGTGGATCTCTGCATCTGCTTCTATCATTTATCAGTTACTGGATGAAGGTTCTATGATGACAATTAGGGTATTCACCAATCTGAATACAGGAGAAGGCCAATTCACGCACCCTGACCACTATTGCTAGGAGTCTTAACTGGGATAATTCTTGTGGTTTCCTGGGAATTTCAATGGAACTAGTTTTCATAGCAGTATTATTTATAATAGCCAGAACATGGAAACAACCTAGATGCCCTTCAACCAAAGAATGGATAAAGAAAATGTGGTATATCAGCACAATGGAGTATTACTCAGTGGTGGAAAACAAAAACAACAACAACAAAAAGAACATCATGAAATTTGCAGGCAAATGGATGGAACTAATCATCCTGAGTGAGGTAACCCTGATCCAGAAGACAAATATGGTATGCACTCACACATAAGTGGATATTAGAAGTAAAGAAAAGGATAACTAGACTACAATCGTCAGTCCCAAACAAGCTAGGTCACAAGGAGGACCCTAAGAGGGATGCATGGATCTCCCTGGGAAGAAGAAAGAGATGAGATGTCCTGGGTAAACTGGGGGTGGGGTGGACCGAGGGGAGGGAGTGGGGGGATGAGAACACAAGCGATCAGGATGGTTGAGTTGGGGGTGGGACAGAGGGGGACAGCAATAAAAGAAATATCTTGATAGAGGAGGCTACTATGGGTTATGGTGCCAATTTGATTTCCTTAAAACATTTAATGTGAGTACACCCAAGGATGAATGAATACAATGTATGTACAAACCCAGATTTATCTAGTGCTGTTAAAAATATTATTTCTCCATGAACCCTAAAATCTAAATTATTGCCTCTATTATTTATGTTTTATTCTCTCCTGTGGTCCATAATAGAATGGTCACAACTTCAGATTATTATGTAAAACCTGTTAATCTGTAAGTCTGCATATCTGCTACAGACAGGAGCATCCATGAGGACAGGCGCTCACTTCATTGAGCCACCACTGCAGACTTGTGCAAAGCTCAGCATCTAAAACAAATGTCCAACTAACTGGATACTCCTTTTTACTTGGAAGAAGGAGTCATACATACGGATTTTTAGTAATTAGTTTGCCTGCTCCACTACCCTGCCCTATCTGCCCTCACCCTTCATTTAGAATTCATTGTCTCCTCTCTTAGTTCCCTTTTCACTTTCATGATCTATAAATGCGCGCGCATGCGCGCGCGCACAGACACACACACCACACACACACACACACACACACACACACACACACACACACACACTTAAATTTAAATCTAGATACTGCATATAAGAGAAAACACATTTTTGTCTTCCAGAATCAACTTGATGTTGTTTAAAATAATGATCTCCTACCATATCCCAGTGCAAACTCTGGTGAAAGCCTCCTACTCCACCAGAGGCCAGACCAGAATGTGAACACCAGAGACCAGGCCAACTCCCTGAAAATCGTCAGAAGCCTCCTATCCCACCAGAAGCTGGGCCAGTATCCTCATCCTCAAAGGACCCCCCAGCCAGATCAGAGGCCATGCCGATCATAAGAATTCCAGCACTGAGCTTGGGTAGCAACCCCTGATGGACCAGAGGTCATCTAGACCATCAGAAGACCAGCCCCCAACTTGGGCAGAGATCCTCTATTCAACTATAGCCCACTCCAGCCAGAAGACCAGAAAAGACACAGAAACCAAGGGGAAAATCACCCACCCAATAAATACAAACCTAGAAATCAGTGCCTCTAGATGCCTAAACATCAGTGTAAGAACACAATTAACAACAGCCAGGACAATCTGTCACCAACAGAGCCCAGCTATCCTACTACAGCAAACCCTAAATATTCCAATACAGATGAAGCACAAGAAAATGACTTTAAAACCAACTTTATGAAGATGATAGAAATCTGTAAAGTGGAAATGAATTAATACCTTAAAGAAATCAAGGAAGCAACAAACAAATAGAGGAAATGAATAAATTCCTAAAAAGCAAGAAAGCCAAGAAAAAACAAACAGTTGAAGGAAATGAATAAAACTGTTCAAGACATGAAAAAAATGGAAATAGAAGCAACAAAGAAGACATAAACTGAGGGAATCTTGGAAATGGAAAGTCTAGGTAAGTGAACAGGAACTTAAGACACAAACATCACCAACAGAATACAAGAGTTGGAAGACAGAATCTCAGGCATTGAAGACATGATAGAAGAAATAGATACATCAAAGAAAATGTTAAATCTAAAAATTCTTGACACAAAACATCCAGGAAATTTGGGACATTGAATGAAGCAATGCTAATAATAATAGAAGAAGGAGACTAATTTCAGCTCAAAATCCCAGAAAAAGTTTATATATATAACATATATTTATATATATACATATATATACATTTCCATTTATATATATATTTGGCATCAAAATGCTGAGAGATTTTATTGGTGCCCCCATACCATTAAGCTTTGTGTCTTAGGGTACAGAAGAATATAGCTTCTGAGAATCAGTTTTTATAATGGAGAGTAGGGAGGGGGAAGGGTATGCGTGGTGATATTTTATTTGTGCTCTAACTATAAAGCTTGCCTGGAGATCAGAGTATGGAGCTAGCTACTGGTTAACTATCGAAGCCAGGCAGTGGTGGCACACACCTTTAATACAGCATTTTCATGCCTTTGATCTCAGTACTTGGGAGGCACTCTCAATAGAGATTCTAAAGGCCAGAAGGTCCTGGAGAGATTTCCTGTAAACTCTAAGAGACCACAGGTGCCAGCTCAGACACCATACCCAGCAAAACTTTCAATTACCATAGATGGAGAAAACAAGTTATTCAATGATAAAGTCAAATTCAAGCAATATTTATACACAAATCCAGCCCTAAAGAAGGTACTAGAAGGAAAACTCCAACCCAAGGAGATTAACTATGTCCATGAAAACATCAGTAATAAATAAGCTCACACCAGTATAATCCAAAGAAGGAAAAAGCACACATACACATACACACATATACACACACATGCACTACAACCACCAACTACAACAAAAAAACAAGAATTAACAATCATTGGTCATTGATATCTCTCAGTATCAGTGTACTCAATTCCCCAATAAAAAGACAGAAACTAACAGAATGCATGCAAAACCAAGATCCATTCTTCTGCTTTTTACAAGATACACAACATCAAACATAGCCATTATCAAGGAACAAAAGGCTGGAAAAGATTTTCCAAGCAAATGTCTCCAAGAAGCAAACAATTCTAATGTCTAACAAAAGAGACTTCAAACCAAAATTAATCAAAAGAAATGGAGAATAACACTTCATACTCATCAAAGGAAAAAAATCTGCTAATATGACATTTCAGTTTTCAATATCTATGCCCCAAATGCAAGGGCACTGTCTTATTTGGGTTTCTATTGCTGTGGAGAGACACCATGACCAAGGCAACTCTTATAAAGGAAATCACTTAACTGAGGTGACAGCTTACAATTTCAAAGGTTTGGTCTATTATCATCATGGCAGGGAGCATGGCAGCATTCAGATAGACATGGTGCAGGCTACATCGTGATCATAAAGCAACAGAAAGTGCATTGTGTGTCACACTGAGCAAAGCTGGAGTAAAAGAGACCTCAAAGCCTGCTCCCACAGTGACACACTTCCTTCAACAAGACCACACCTACTTCAATGAAGCCACACCTCCTTATAGTGGCGCTCCCTTTGGGGGCCATTTTCTTTCAAACCATCAGCCATCCATATTTGTAAAAGAAACATTACTAAAGCTTAAATCACACATCTACCTTCATGTATTTATAGTTAAAGACTTTAATACCCCACTCTCGCCAATGCACAGGTCACCCAGACATGAACTAAACAGAGAAACAATGGTGTTAATGGACATTATGAACCATGTGGATCTAACAGATATCTACAGAAGATTTCACCCAAACACAAAAGAATATACCTTCTTCTCAGCACCTCCAGAACTCTCTCCAAAATTGGCCACATACTCAGTTACAAAGCAAGTCTCAGCATACACAAGAAAATTGAAAGAAAAAAAAATTCTGCATCCTATCAACCACTGTGGATTAAAGCTGGATTTCAACAATGACAAAAACAACAGAAAGCCTACAAACTCATGGAAACTGAACAACTCTATACTGAATGACTGCTGGGTCAAGGCAGAAATAAAGAAGGAAATTAAAGATTTCCCAGATTTCTATTAAAATGAATGTGCAACATAATCCAAACTTATGGGACATGTTGAAAGCTGTGCTTAGAGGAAAGTTCATAGGACTATGTACCTTCATAAAGAATTTGGAGAGATCTCATACTAGCAACTTAATAACATACCTGAAACCTCTAGAATAAAAAGAAGCACACATACCTAAGAGGAGTAGACAGCAGAAAAATATTCAAACTAAGTACAGAAATCTATAAAATAGAAAAATAAAAAATACCACAAATCAATGAAACAAATAGTTGGTTCTTGAGAAAATCAACAGGATAGACAAACCCTTATCTAACCTAAGTAAAAGGCAGAGAGATAATTCCAATTTAACAAAATTAGGAATAAAAATGTAGACATAACAGCAGATACCAAGGAAATACAAAGAATCACTGGGTCATACTTCAAAAACCTGTACTCCACAAAATTTTAAAATCTAAGAGAAATGGACAAATTTCTTGATATATATCACTTACCAAAGTTTAATTAAGATCAGATAAACCATTTAAATAGTTCTATAACACCCAAGGCAATAGAAGCAGTCACTAAAAGTTTCCCAATGAAATAAAGCCCAGGGCCAGGCGGTTTTAGTGCAGAATTCTACCAAACTTTCAAAGAGTTAATTCCAATACTCTGTAGCTAGAGTTTTCCTGCCTGGCCCACGGTCAGGACAAATCTCTCTCACCCGCCAGTCCCACAGCCGCTCAGACCCAACCAAGTAAACACAAAGAGACTTATATTGCTTACAAACTGTATGGCCGTGGCAGGCTTCTTGCTAACTGTTCTTATATCTTAAATTAATCCATTTCTATAAATCTATACCTTGCCACATGGCTTGTGGCTTACCGGCGTCTTCACATGCTGTTTGTCATGGCGGCGGCTGGCAGTGTCTCCTTAGCCTTCTACTTCCCAGAATTCTCTCCTCCTTGTCCCGCCTATACTTTTTCCTGCCTGACCACTGGCCAATCAGTGCTTTATTTATTGACCAATAAGCAACATGTTTGACATACAGACCATCCCACAGCAATACTCTTCAAATTATTCCACAAAATGGAAACAGAAGGAACATTACCAATTTAATGAGGCCACAATTACCCTGATACTCAAACCACACAAAGACGCAACAAAGAAAGAGAATTATAGGCCAATATCCCTAATGAACAGTGATGCAAAAAGGAAGAGAAGCAATGATGTTTTTATTTACATTCTATGTGTCAGATGAATGGTTTAATTTATATTCACATCACTAAATGTTTAAACATTACTATAAATGTTCCATAAAATACTGTCAAACCAAATCTGAAAATATATCAAAAAGATCATCCACCATGATTAAGTGGGCATTATTACAGACTTGAAAGAAAAATACTCAACTTCATATGGAAAAGCAAAATACCGAGGATAGCTAAAACAACCTAGCACAATAAAAGTGGCCAATAAGCACTTAAAGAAATGTTGAACATCCATAGCCATTAGGAAAATGCAAATCATAATGACTCGGAGATTCCATCTTATACCTGTCAGAAAGGTTAAGATCAAAAACATAAGTGATAACTCATGCTGGAGAGGATGTGGAGCAAGGGGCACACTCCTCCACTGCTGGTGAACATGAAAACTTGTACATCCAAGTTGGAAATCAATATGGCAGTTTCTCAGAAAATTGGGAATCAATATACCTCAAGATCCAACTCTACCACTCTTGGACATATACCCGAAAGATGCTCCATCCTACCACAAGGACACTTGCTCAACTATTTCCATAGCAGTTTTATTCATATTAGCAAGAAACTGAAAATAATCTAGATGTTTCTCTCTCAACTGAAGAATGGATAAAGAAAATGTCATATATTTATACAATGAAGTATTAAAGTATTACTCAGCTGTTAAGAACAATAATATCATGAAATTTTGCAGGCAAATGGATGGGACTAGAAAAACTCATCATGGGTGAGGTAACCAAGACCCAGAAAGACAAACATGCTATATACTCACTTATAAATGGATATTAGCTGGAAATAAAAGGAAAACCATGCTACAATCCACAGTCTCTAAGAATCTAAATAACAAGAAGGACTCAAGTGGAGACACTTGGATCTCCCAGGGAAGGAGAAATAGAAGAGATTTCATAAGGGAACTGGGGGGACAGTGGGGAAGGGAACATGAAGGACCAGTTTGAGGGGATAGAGGGGGAGATTCCAAAAGACTGGAAAGGGAGCATTTCAGGCTGAGATAGAAACCTAGTACAGTGGAAACTCCCAGGAATCAGTGACCCCATCTAAAACTGCCATCAACAGGGAACACATAGCCTGAACTGGCCATCTCCTATAACCAAACAAGACACCCAGTGGAGGGATTGCGACACCACAACACATTCACATAACCTTCCATCTACAATTTGTCTTGCCTACAAGAATTGCTAGGGTGATAGACTGGTGGTGGTGCATGCCTTTAATCCCACATCTTGGGAGGCAGAGGCAGGTGGATTTCCCTGAGTTCGAAGCCAGTCTAATCTACAGAGTGAGTTCCAGGACAGCCACAGAGGCTACACAGAGAAACCCTGTCTCAAGAAACTTAAAAAAAAAAAGAATTGCTAGGGTAAATATGCCTCAGAAATTGTGGGAGTGGCCAATCAATGATTAGTCTAACCTGAGACCCAGGCCATGAAAGGGAACCCACCCCTGACACTGCCTGGAGTGCCAGGACCCAGAGGCTGGATAGCCGAAAGACCTAAGATAGGAACAAACACGACTGTCAAAAAAAAGTCAATGTAATGATGTCTAATGATATTCTACTGTATGCATAGATTGGTGCCTAGCCCAACTGTCATCCAAGAGGCTTCACTGAGCAACTGATGGAAACATGCAGAGACTCACAGCCAAACATTAGGTGGAGGTAGGGGACCCTGCAGAAGATGGGGAGGAAGATGGTAGGAGACATGGGGGTCAAAGATGTCACAAGAAAACCCACTGAATGAGCTAATCAAGAGCAAGTTGGGAGAAAAGGGTTTTTTTTTTTTAATCTTATAGCTTATAGTCTATTATGAAGGGAAGTCAGGGTAGGAACTCAATGGGAGAACCTGGAGACAGGAAGTGAAGGAAAGATAATGTAGGAATCTGCACACTAGATTACTTCCTCATAGCTTATTCAATATGCTTTCTTATCCACCCCAGGATGACCTATTCAGGAACAATATTACCTACAGTGAGATGAGTTCTCCTGTATCAATTATCAATCAAGAATATGTCCCCACAGACTTACCTGCAGGCAATCTGATAGAGGCAATCCCTCACCTGAGGTTCCCTTTTCCCAGATGACTCTATATTGTGTCAAGTGGAGAAAAAAACTATCACTATAGCAAACTGTAAAGTAATTCTACGTCCCTTCAAAAATTACCATTCTTTGTTTCCAATTTTCTGAACTAGTATAATTAATTAGCATCTACCAACTAGATATTTTTCATAGGTGCTCTGCCTTACAGAACACACAGTATGGTTAATAAATTGACAGGCATTGGCCTTCAGTTTCCTGACAATGTACTGTCTTTGATTTCTCCCTAACAGTTGCTGCTTTCTTTTTAATTTGCAACTAAACGTTTAGCATTTCTGACATCAGTATATGACCCTCTTTGCCATTCATCTCATCCTGGGTGATCTCTACCTAAAACAACAGCTTTAAATACAGAACAGCTATAAAATGTGTATTTCCATCCCTTAAATCTTAATTCTGTACTCTAATGACTAGAATGTTCCTTCAGCTAGATATTTAACAGGTATCTCAAAGTTATCATAACCAAACTATTTTCCCTCTAGTATTTGACATTTTTATCGAAGTCCCCATAACCACCCTTTGCTCAAACTCACTCTCCTGTCTACCACTGAATCATCCCTTTATTTCATTTTGAGAAGTTCAGTGTTGAAAATGTGCACCCTCTCTCCATCATACTCCTCTATGACACTATCTTACCAGCAGGATTGTAGGGCCCACTTAACTAGGCCCCTGTTTCTACCATGGAATGCTGTACAAGTTGCTATACAGATCTTATTTTAAAAGGAAAACCATGCCATTCCTTGACTTGTGTCTTTTCAGTTGTCATGCAGGGCTTTCTACATCAGATTTAAACAAGAGGAGAGGCGGCATTGCTTCTTCCTCTTCTTGCCTGCTGTCACTCTCTCCTATCTTTACTGTGGCTCAGCCCAGACTTGCTCTAGTTTTTTGAGTATGACATAGTGTATTATTCCCTTAGGATTGGCATGAGGATAATTTTAGTTTATGATAGCAAAATACTTCAAAAATTAAAACACATCAATTTAGTTTTGAACCTCTGTTTTCTTATCCATTTCATGTCTGTGTCTTGTATACGTACAAGCATAATCATACTTTTCATATACCTAATAGTTACTACTGTCCTCAGCTTATTCAATAGGAGAACTGAAAAAATTTATCCAATATTTGATCATTTGGGTCATCATTTTTCTATCTTCTATATCACTATGTAAAGGAAGAAATGGGCTAATCAATCATAGAGAATGCCTTACAATCTACCCAGACTTTCTTACCTCTGTGGGAAAGATAACCACCCTTTCCTCCCCACCTTCCTACTTGTTTGAAGTAGAACTAAGAATCACTAGACCCAGATTCCAACTATCTACTCTCTTTGCAGTCTCAACAACTGCTTCCCTTAAAGTCTAGAATCTAGCCTGGCAGTGGTGGCACATGCTTTAATCCCAGCACTTTGGAGGCAGGCGTATCTCTGTGAGTTCAAGGCCAGCCTAGTCTACAGAGTAAGTTTCAGGATAGCCAAGGCTACACAGAGAAACCTTGTTTTGGGAGAAAAAAAAGCCTAGAATCTACAGTTGTAAACTCAATGATTTGAAGTTCATTGGTGGTTTGCCAACCGTCTAAATGAAAGAATATTTTTAACTACAATGATATAATGAGCTTTAATATGTGAATCATTTAAAAACAATGCTGCCCTGGTTAAATGTGCTGACATTCTTGGAACTCTGCCAACCAGCAACCCCATCTGTGCCTGTCTGTGGGAACCCCAGAGGCACCTTCAACAACTTCCTACTCTCTGCAAAGCCCAGTTCAAAAACCACTGGACTCAGAAGTCTCTAAGGCCCCTGGTAGATCTAAAATTTCATGATTCCTGCTCTGAAATAAACAACAGATGTCACCAACTAAAGCTGAATGAAATTTATTTATACACTCCTTTAAAAATTAAATGGAAGACTTTTCTTCCCCACCCCTAAAAATCAAGCAAAATTCATTGCATGGAATTCTGACAGAGTATACAAAGAGCCTTTTAAATGTTAAAGAACATTCGTAAATGACTGTCACAAAGTGTTATAAGATTTGCAAGATTGAGCTTTTGTAGGTTTTTGCTGACTTGAAGTGTTATTGATTAGAAAATACTTCTACCCTTTGGGCCATGCATGCCTCAGAAGGTTTCAAATCCAGGAATCGGAGTCAGCTCACCTATGTACTACAAAGGTCAAGCCACCATAGAAACCCATTAAAACACACATGCACATTTGCTCAGCTTAGAGGTTGAGAGTGGCAGATCCAATCTCACCCAGAGCCATGGTGCAGCCTCCAGGAGGCTGATGTAATTCTCCTGTGAGTTTGTGGTTTAAATGGAATTGATTATTTAAAAATATTAGATATGGCATCGCTTGCTTTTTCACATTGCATTAAGCAATCTCCTTCAAGGAGCTAGAAGGTTAGTAGACAAATCCACAGAGCTGTCCATACTGGCTCCCTCACTCATACATATGTATGTTCACACACCTGCACATGAGTATACAAATTCAAAGAGCAGATAACAATATTAACAGCTTACAGATGTGTACAAATTTAATATGTAGCAGTCCACACAGTCCCTAAAAAAAACCCTCTATAAGCTATGTATTTTAAAAGAGCTGGTAAATACAAAAATCATGCACTCTGTGATATTTGTACTCACATCTCATTTAATTGTTCTCATTTTTCAAATGGAAAGATGGAGGCACTGAGAAAGCAAAAACGTATCCAGTGTTACAATGCCAGGGGGTAAATATCTAGATGGGAACTGGGACTACTCACCTACTGAAGGCAACATCGTTCCTCTACCACACAGATTCAGCATGCCAAAGCTAGAACACATGCTGGTTTTTGTATGAAGTTTTGCCCTGTCACAAAAGCTTCACAGAAAACTTCTCCTATTGCTTCCTTGATATGAAAGTTCATCGATTCATGCATGCCCAATAGACAGTGTCCCATTTACAATGGCCTCAGTGTAACTCTTAACCTTGGCCTTATTCAGTCCTGTGCTGTTCAGTGTAAGATGTCTGACTATAATAGCAACATTGGAGGGTGCACATCCTCCTCCATACAGCTCATGTTGCCAGAAAAATGGTACCTTCAGTCCCATGGTATCTATTCATTTCCTCTATTGCCATTGACACTGTTTGCTCTTCGATGTGAAGAGATATATGATCTCCTTTGTCTACTTCAGTCACAGCTAGCTGCTGACCGATCTTGTAGAAACAAGATAAACGTGATGATTAGCTTTAGTGGTTGAGAAACTCCATGCTGCTGGGTCTTGTTAATAGGATATCATCCAAGAACTTGTATTCACATATAACTTAAGCCTGTCGTGCAGAGTGTCAAGATCCTACCCTGGCCTGGAAGTTGTGAAACAATCCTGAATTTAGCTGCTCTGTGAAGAAGGAATGAGAATCACCCAAGATAAACTACCAGGCTTGTAACTAAATGGCACAGAGCTTCTACAGGAGAAAGAAAGATAAACAATCTCCTTGATTATAAATCTCTGTCTCTTGTAGAAAACCTATGCTCTGATTCCAAGGCGTGCTAGGGAGGAGCACCATCTGCGAGTAGCTCAACTCTAATGAAGTAAGTGCTCAGTTCATCTGTGATGGATCCTTGCAGCAGCCTCATTCATCTTTGAGAGGCCATCACAATTACTGCCTTGTCTTCAGCATGTTTCTCTCCAGCTGCTGCTAGGGGTCTGTAAGGACAACAATTTTCCTGGGAAATGGCATAAAAGAGGCAATCCAACAATGTAGTGTCACAGTCTGCCTGCTGGACTCTCAACTCATCATATAGCTCTTCTCACATCTGACAGTTACTAGAGTCTTCAGTTTCCCCATAAAGGGGAATTCATACAAGCCAAAGTTAAATGTCCAAAGTTAAATGTGAGTGGCTTCAAATCTGTACCTCCCAGGAAGAATAAAATTCTGAAAGTTTATCCCCAACTAAGTTGTCTTCTTGTTATCAATCGTTTTCATGTTGTTTTCTCTTTTTACTTATTTAAAGTATAGGACTGCTAAGTATGATAGCATACACCTGTAATCCCAATAGTGAAGAAAAAAAAGCATGAGGATCAAGACCTGCCTTAGTTAAGTAGTGTTCAAGGCCAGCCTGGGTGACATGAGACATTATCTCTATCAAAAGGAATATAAAGAGCTGGTAATAAATTCTAGAATTAGTTTGGATACCATTATAATGCTAGGACTCATTTCTATATCTAGTAAGAACGAGGATACATTTGGGGGATGAATTAAATACCTTATACATACATTCATTAATTATGTAGGTTCAGCTCCTCCTTGGGAACCCTGATGTCTTTATTTCTCAACCTAACATATTGATTCCTGACTATCATTTCAGTGGAGAAAAGCAAGGTCCCTCTAATGAAAAATAAAGGCAATGACCAAAGCGGACATGGCAAAAGATAGGGGAACAGGAAGTCAAGGGAAGAAAATTAGAGGTTCTGTGAAGAGAGTAAAGACGTCTTCAGGGAGAAAAGCATTTGTCACCTTTCTCATTTACCTGGAAATGCGCACATTCAATAATGAATATGGTGAAAATATCTCTGTGAAGGAACTGCTGGAACAAATATTTATCCTCAGAACCTTTGTTCCTTTTATAAATGTGAAATATGATATTAGAGGCATAATCTGAATCCTGATATGTGAGTTTCTGAGAACATAACAATAGATTTAGATTCAATAGTAATATAGATTTTAAAGTCATGCTGTACAGAAATTCACTACACATCTGCTGATTTCTGTGTAAAAGTACAATTCTACATCAACTCAACAGTGGATAGATCTCATTCGAGGACCTTGAGCACTCACTTTCTAGACATCATTGTCTTCAACTGTGAACTGTAAATTGTAAACTCAACATTCTTTTCTTATATGGATTTATGTCAATTTGACACAAACTGTGGTCATTTGAGAGTAGGAAACTTCAGTTGAGACAATGCCTCCATAAGATTAGGCTATGGACCATCCTGTAAAGCACTTTCCTAATTAATGATTAGTAAATCATTGTGGTGGTTCCATCTCTGGGCTGGTGGTCCTGGATTCTTTAAGAAAGCAGACTGAGGAAGCCATGTGGAGCAGCCCATAAGCAGCACCGGCCTCTGCATCAGCTCCTTCATCCAGGTTCCTGTCCTGTTGAGTTCATGTTCTGGCTTCTTTCAGTGATGGATTAAAACACAGAAATGTAAGCCCAACAAATTCTTTCCTCAACTTGCTTTTTGGTCACAATGTTTCATTGCAGCAATAGAAACCCTAACTAAGACACTATAGCAGTATTTTCTAATTTATCTTTTATGTCCTAGTGATCTTTCTTCAAAGCCATCATGTATAGATGAGTATACAAAAATACACATATATGCCCACAATCACTTACCGGCACAGTCACTTACAAGCACAGTGAGTAAAGCTGTTAGGACAAAAGGGTATACTGCACGATACACAGCAGCTCCCAATGCAACTAAGATGAATGAAGACACGATGGTGTGTAGCATGAATCTTAAAAGTTCTTATTAATAAAATCAAACCCGGGCCAGGTATTGGGGCGAACACTGGAAGGTCAGAGAGACAGAACAAGCCACAGCTAACCTCACCTAGCCAGATCCTCAGCTGGTCTTGTTTCCTCAGACTGGAAGCCTCTGTGTCCTCATATCCGAATGGCTCTCAGCTGAACTGCTGCTTGAAAGCCTGAATGCTTAACCAGCCCAATGCTTCTCCAGGCCAAATGCTTCTCCAGGCCAAATGCTTCTCCAGGCCAAATGCTTCTAGTTTCTGGTCCTCACGCCTTATATACCTTTCTGCTTTCTACCACCACTCCCTGGGATTGAAGGCTTGCTTTCTGGGATTAAAGGCGTGAGTCACCATGCTTGGGTGTATCCTTGAACACATGGATTTCTGCTTCTGGAATGCTAGGATTAAAGGCGTGTGCTACCACTGCCTATCCTCATGTTTAACATTGTGGCTGTTCCGTCTCTGACCCCAGATAAGTTTATTATCGTGCACAATATTTTGGGGAACACAATACCACCACAATGGTGGAGAGGTGGGAAAGACTAAGGAGCAAAGTGGTTTATATATGCTTTTTTGCTGTGTTTATTTTTTGGCTTTTGTTTGTTTGTGAATTAATATTACTTTATTTTTTAATTTATTTTTATTTTTTCTTTTTAAGTTTTCCTTTGTGGGGACACTACAAGGGTGAAAGGCAGACATGGTGGGGCTGAGAAATGAGAGGGATTAGGGTGCATGATGTGAAATTTGCAAACAATCAATAAAATTATGTATAAATAAATCAGATTCAAATATTCAGATAAATATTTTCTAATTTATATGCCTGAAAATGGTATTTGTCCAAACATAGTTTGAAGCCAGTTAAAGCAACAATTAAAAAAATTCAGACACTTGAAATTTTTTAATTAATGATAAAAGCTGTGTTTTGGGACAAAATTATTCTAGTTGACTGTCCTCATTGATCAAATTCATCAGTCATGGGTCAATACCATACCCCATTCTGCCTATATACAAACACAGTCCTGCTAATGGTTACTCTGCATTGGAATGCAGGTAATGCATTCCAAAATCCAACTCAAGAATCTTGACACATAGTTCTCTGTCTCTGAATCATTTAATACCCTCAAGCTCTCCAAAAGTGGAGGCAAATTTAAATCTAAAGTTAAAGCATAGCTCTGATTGGCCTCAATTGCTAAACCTGTGTCTATTGTTTAATACAATTTATTACCATAAGCATATAAAATGTATCTAGCATAAAAATTCTCCAAAATCTATATATCTGATTCATAATTAGTTTTCTGTAATGGACAGGTCTGTAGATTTATCTAATTACATTGTATTCATTTGGATAATAGCTACTGTTTGCTTTTGTTTGTTTTACTCCAAATTCTCCAGCAAACTGTATGACTTGAGGCAATCACCCTCTGACAGTTTAGAATGCAGGAGAAGCCCAGCCTCACATTCCTAATGTAAATGAGAATAACAGAATCAGGGACAGTTCTTCCATTCCATAGAAAGGTATTTACTTGGACCATCTTGGTACTCATTTTTCTATGGAAATGCAGGAAAGCACAAGGATAATCAAATGTTCCATGTTCTATAGTGCTGTGGATATTGCTCTGTATGCTGTGAATGTGTTGCTCTGATTGGTTAATAAATAAAGTACTGATTGGCCAGTAACCAGGCAGGAAGTATAGGTGGGACAAAGAGAGAGAAGAATGCTGGGAACAGGAAGGCTGAGTCACCAGCCAGACACAGAAGAAACAAGATGTAAAAATACTGGTAAGCCACAAGCCATGTGGCAAGGTATAGATTTATAGAAATGGGTTAATTTAAGATATAAGAACTAGATAGCAAGAAGCCTGCCATGGTCATACAGTTTATAAGTAATACAAGTCTCTGTGTTTACTTGGGTCTGAGTGGCTGCAGGAGCTGGGTGAACACAGGAAAACTTCAACTACACTAAGTGCACAATGTAAACTTAAAGAACCCCTTCTTCTTCCACTGAAGTTCATGGTGAATGAATGTGTTTTGTCCTTGACTTTCAGATAGGTGGGTTGGTTGTGTAGCAATTATACAAGATGATATACAGGGTTTGGGTGAAGCAGACTCGGTTAGAGAGAGTTTCCATGATGAAGTTTAATACTTCTATGTATTAAGACTACACATAATCCTTTTCAAGATATACGGATAGTCTCTTCCATGACTATATTATTGCTTCCAATGTTCCTGTTCCCTAGGAAGTCATAGCTTTGATGACTCCCAAGCTTTAAATAGTATTTATGTTTATTTACTCACTCACTCATCCATCCATTCATAAATCAATCTGTTCATTCATCCATTATTTTTCTAGGTAAGCAATTGCTCTACCCCTAAGCTCCACCTCAGTCCTTAACAAAAGATCCATTTTTTTTCAGTCATTTCCCAAATCTTATCCTGGCCACCCTTTTCCAACTTATTTCTTCTCTACATTTATACCTTATCCTTCCTTCTGGGTCAATCACCGAATAAGCCAGTATTCTGTAATTAAATTCTCACTGCCAATCCCTGTAAGGTGATGGTTGGCTATTTCAAATTTTCATTCCTGTGAAGCTAGCTCCCTTTTAACTGCCAACACAGGATGATTCCAATATTCATAACCTCATAGGCTGCCAGATTGATTCTCATAAAGATATATAAATCCGTTGTATATGCTTAAATAGAGCTTAACATCAAAAGGTCTGCCCTGTGTATTCCCTACTTCTACATTATTAATGACTGTGTAGTAGTCCATTGCATGAATTGTCATTAGTAACTGATTTAGTCTATCACTGATTGCCAAACAGAACAGTAGGACTTGAGCTTTGACTTAATGTTTGTTGTTGAATGAATGATTGAATTGAACAAACAGGCATTCTGCTTTTCTCTATTTTTTTAATTTAAAAGTAATATTGCCATGAATAAGTTTGTGGTTAAATCATTGTGCACATGTATAATTCATTCTTTGGATGAATTTCTAGCAGTTACAATGTTGGCCCAAAAGAAAAATTCATTGAATTTTAATTCCATCATCATGAAACTCTCTAGAGATTACTAAAGCACCACAAACAAACAATTTGCATTCCTCAGAGATGACAACTGTTTGCTTCCTTGAGAATTTAGTCTTGTAACTGGGAAGGGAGGAGAAATCAGTTTTTCTCCTTTGCTTCAAAAACAAATCCTAAATCTAAGTTGCTAGGACAAGTGCCTTCCAAGACCATCAGTCAATTAAGTGTGAAAGAAAATGGATTGGAAAAATACCCTTTAGTCAGACTTACCAGGAACCAAATAGGAATGACTGTGGATACTGTCTGTTTCTATCAATAACAAAATTGGATGATAATGAATGTTTTGCCCTGTCCAATTTTGCCATCTGGCCACTGGTTTGCTTTAGAACCTGCTAGAAAACAGTGGCTTTAACTGCAATATTAGTGGAACTCTTTGATGTACAGACTTTCATGAACAGAACACCATGCCCTGCATCTGCCTGACTTTACATGGGACTACATTCAACACTTCTGGACAACTTCCTGCTGAGAGGTATTTTCCTACAAAACATTGTGTTCAATATGTCCTCCATACACCAACAGAAGGTAATGCTCAGACTGAGTAGCACCTGAACAGTCATATTTGCAAACATGATATCTAATCATAGGTTCTAACTTTTGCAATATATTTACCAACTGCAAAAGAAAAAAGAAAAAAAAAACGCCTAGAAATACCACATCAAAGACCCAGATATACCACTCTTGGACATATACCCAAGGAATGCTTAATCATACCACAGAGACATATGCTCAACTATGTTCATAGCAGCATTATTCACAATAGCCAGAACCTGGAAACAACCTAGATGCCCCTCAACTGAAGAATGGATTAAGAAAATGTGGTACATATACACAATGGAGTACTACTCACCAGAGAAAAACAATGACATCATGAAATTTGCAGGCAAATGGATGGAACTAGAAAATATCACCCTTAATGAGGTAACCCAGACTCAGAAGGACAAACATGGTATGTACTCACTCATAAGTGGATACTAGATATAAAGCAAAGGATAACCAGACACCAACTCACATAGCTCTTACTTAATATTGGATGAAAAAATCTGTTCTGATCATCAAAAGTATAGATGATAGAAATAAAAGCAAGAGTGTGCTATGGAGTGTGTGAGGGGGTAGCTTTAACAGGGTGACAGGGTGCCTTTCATCTAAGGAAAATCTACACTGCCAATGAAATACAACCTTTATTTCTAAATACTTGAAAACGCTCAGTTTTGCCCATTAAATCTGTCCTTAGGCACCAATTTAGAAGCCAAGTTAGACTTAAATAAAAAAGATTCATACTAATTTTCAGACATTTTCTCCATAAATCCAATTAGGTTAGGTATTACAACCATGTTTTATAGGGAAGAAACTGAGGCAGTGCAAGGCCTAACCCACCATCCTCAATGATAGGACTGATTTGATACTTAATTTGTAAGCACTTGGTGATAATACCAAAGACTTATCTAAAATTTTGGATTTGTAGTTTGTAAAGCTAAATTTTTTTCCTTGTTTTCACTCAATTAGCAAATGCAACCATTCTTACTAGTTTTGCAGATATGAAAATTGTTAATATTTCCAGCCAAGCCAGTTTTGCCTTCTTGTTGTCCAAGAAGGTTATTTTTAGCTGTAAGCTCATTTTTAGATATTGGATGGTGAATGTTAGAAATTCTAATGGTACTGAACATGTCCAGGGCTGAAAATGTAGGTTCACTGGCTTTGCAGACATAGGGTTTTGGGTTTAAGCCCCAGCAACATACACATGCAAGTCCACATATACACATGCATGAACAGATGTACACATGCATATTTACCTGATATGGAATTATCTGGTTTTGCAATATTGAATTTGAATGGTCATTTTTATATATCCAAATCATTTAATGCCCATCTATATTTCCTCCATTATGGAGAACCATGCTTTCAAACAATACAAGGCTCTACAGATGATCATTAGCTACTGACACAATGAAGTATTGGTATAGGATATTGATTGCCCTATGAAAAGACCAAACAAAGTTAGTAAAATTAAGTTGAGCTACAATGAAAGGAATCATTAAAAACAGATATCCTAAAGTATACCCCAGCCATTACAGTTTTTTGCCAGTAAGTGATTTGCTTCAAATAGGAACCATGAAATTCATAAGACTCAAAAAAAAAAAAAAAAACAGGAAGAAAAAAGAAAACCAACAACAACAAAATACCTTTAAAATATGGTAGAAAGCTTGTTTTTGTTTTTCCCACCAAGGCTGGTAAAAGTAATCTTCCCACTCTCCTTCAAACTGTGGAAAGGAGGATATTCCTTCCACTGTTCAACACATTGTCAAATGTCCTATAGGGTGAAGGTAATGGTCCCTAGAGATAGAATACTGGAGACTCTTGCTTTCTCAATGGAAAGGTAATCATCCCAAGGAACACTTTCAAGTTACTTTTTGAGGAGTAGGTAAATAGTGAGGCTGTGGAAAGGAGTTCAGTGATAAAGCCCTTCCATTCTTAGCAAATGAAAGGCCCTATGGTTAATCTCCAGTACAACAAAAGTAGAAAAGAAATACAGATGATCTAGCACACCATCACTACAGCCATTCCCATCCCCATACATACCTCTTGATACACAGCTTAAATATGAAAAGTTCTTAAACTGATGAAAAGTTCCATGTACACATGACCATGCAATTTTGATATCTTAGTTAAACTGAAAAAAAAAACCCTCTGAATCACTTTCTTTTTCCTCTGAAGACAATTTCCTCTAACGCTAAATCTGAACAGAACACTGATTCTACTGTATTCCTTTCCCTCTTTTTCTCTTCACCCAGAGATAAAAAGTCAGGAGGCCAAGGTGTTATAATTTAAAAACGGTGGGCTACGGTCTAGGCGGGTTGGAGCCAAGGGTCTACACAGCTGGTGAAAGAGAGATACACCATCCATACAACGCTAAAGTAGAGGATTTTATTGGGGGAAGGGAAGAAGAGGTAGAGCGCACCTTTGGAGATAAGGGCTGAGGAGAGGAGGAATAAGAGAGGAAGAGAACAGATGGGAAAGGGGGAAGCGAGGGAGTACAGACGTGGCTTCATGGGCAGAAATGGGGGAAGAAAGAGAGGAAGAAAGAGAAGGAGGTTGCCTTTAATAGATGGATTTAGTGCATGTGTACAGAGACTGCGCATCCATGCGGCGCATATGCACAGACTACCGTCGTAGGATCTGAGATGTCTAGGTATTTGCCTGAATGTTAGCAAGTGCATCCTGCCAGGTCCCCAAGGGGTGGGCCAGGTAATGTCTAAATGCTAACACCAGGATTGAAAGAGGAAAAGATGAACCTTGCAGATTATTTGCCTTATGTTGAGACCAACACTGCAACACCATAATGGATAGAGATTGCATTAGTGTATTTCTCAAGGCACAGATCCAACAGGATATATTCTAATATAGAGAGTTCATAGATAAAAATAATGTCCGCCCGTTCAGAGTAACTACATTCAGATTTCCCCTTTTAAAGTTGTGTTTTAAAGTTAGCTTACGACTAATAAGGTCTTTTCATGCATTCTTACTCTGTTTCTCTCCCATCCCCCAACCTCATCACCACTTTATCCTTTAACCCCCAGTATTCCCATTCTTCTTTCATTTATCATCTGTTCTATCATTACTTCAATTACTTACGTTAACTTGGGTTATGAGATGGTAGAGGATTCCCTACCCTTTCTCTTAGGTTATCCCTCCACTTTACTGGCTAAATTTGCCAACTCCTACACCTATTCCTGCTTAAACCTGTTTTCCCCTGTATTTCACCTCACTACTTTCATGTTACCTATAATATAGTATCTCCCCTCCTTGACATGCCCATTCAAGGTCCCATTCTACTTTTCAGTTTCTGCTTTCTCTTCAAGTTAAATATACAAAATGAAGATTTGAAAGTAGGCTTTACATATGAAAGAGAGCATACTGTGTTTGTCTTTCTGTGCTTGAAATACCTCACTTGGCATATATTTTTCCATCCACTATGTGCAAACTTTATGATTTCCTCTTTTTCTAGAATACATGGTTCATGAAACAAGGACCTTTTGCTGAATGTCTAAAATAGAAACATCTATACAGTAGACAGAATATGTACCTAGACTAAATTGATGAATGAAGAAAATAAATGGGTATGTCTTATCTTCTCCCCAGTTCTCTGCTTTGCTCTAAGGAAACTAATCATGTGAGGTGAAAACCTCTCCTATCAAGGATTTTTCTTATTTTAATGCACATTAGAATGTTCTGTTCATTTATTTGACCTCAGAATAATGGCTATATGCTCTATTAATAGCTAACATGAATGCAGCATCAACTCTGATTTGTAATATTCTCTCCCCATGAATTATTCACTTAGATCATGGTCTGAATTTTCCCAGGTAATCAATTAACCAGAACCCCAGTTTCATCATGCTCTTTTCTTTATATTTTGAAACCACTGTATTTTTTGAGTTGTGGTATTACCATTAGTACAGCCCTTTTGGCAAAGTTTCCCAATAAACAACCTTATTTATCTAAATCCATGTACTATTTTTGAAATCTCACCATTCTTTTAACATCACCCCAAAATTATAAACACATCTCTAAATGTAGCCGCTTAGTGCTTGTTTCTTTCTCAGACTACAAAAGCAATTACACTTTTAAACTCTGCTGCAAAACTAATCACAATACATAGAATAAAATGTCATTCTGAATGGCAGACTCTTCCCAAGCTGCCAGGACAGAGCTCTCCAAAACATCAGTATTCACAAGGCAAATCCCAATTTACTGAGTCACCAACAGGTTGCAGAGTTCTCCCTACAGTGTTGACAAATACAATTGCTGAGGCTGCTGTGCAGTAATAATGAAAGCTGGAAAAGAGGCCAGGAGAAGGCCTGTAATGATAGTATTTGGACTTTATTGCCTTCCAATAAAAATAATCTCCTGCGTTGCCTGGAGTGTTGCAGCTGACAGCTCCATGCTGCCTCATATGGCTTTTTTCCACAAAGCTCTCAAATCTTCCTAAGAGTGGTGGAAAGTCTTGACTTTCTTTCCTGTTCCACAGAGGAAATACCTCATGATTTATGAGAAAAGAGACACCTGTGTAATACGTAGGACCTGCTCAAGAGTCATTTGTAAAATATCAGGACAATGATGCATCTATGTGTTAAGCAAATGTTTCTGGGCTGTTCTCCTAAAATGGCTGTCCATTTGAGTGGAAAATATTAATTCTTAACCAAGTTGCTCTCTCTGAAAAGAGAGTCTTATGTCAAGACTTCCTGGTTACAGAGGCTGGGAGGAACACACTTAGAGACCAATAACAGGGTTTGGTCTCTTCTCAGCCCAACCAGTTATAGACTGAAACAATATGGAGAAGCCAGTGGGGCTGATGAAAAGAAACTTTCATCTATCACTCTGTTAAGGGTCTAAGGATGAATTCAAGCCGTCTGCAGCACTGGGCTTGCCCTTCTCTTGCATAAAGTGATCACAAATCCAAGGTGGCCAATGTTTTAATACAGACTATGATTCAACTCACACTCTAGGGAAACTGGAAAAGGAAAAAAAAGCTCATATAATGAAGGTAGACATGAGGTTTCATAGTCTATTTTCTGATGCATTCTATGGTTAAAACACATGTTTGAACATGCAGTAATTTCCAGCCTAAATTTTCCAAGATCAGGAGCCCAGGAGATTCCTAACAAGCTCCTGAGAAAGAAAATAAGAAGTGAGAAGGCTGAGAGCTCTCTCTTCTTCCTACCTAGCACTCCCACTGAATAAAGCTTAAACATTGGGGATCTTGAGCACAAGCTATTGTTTTATCTTAAATTTGAAAACTACTATCTAGTGATATCTGTGGGTATGAGTGAAAGCTTAGCTCTTCCACACACAGGACTGTGTTTGCCTCATAAAGCTCTGTGAAGGTGAATACACTTCTGTTTATTATCAGATCTTAAATGGAAAATGCCACTGGGGGAGATACTGATGTGATATTTGTTACATAAAGATGCTGTGTTTTCTTAAGTAAGAGGTCCATTTAAAATTGAATAAAGATAACTAGAAATCCTTTGGTATACTGCTATCTAAAATATTTATTTGTATTCCACTAAATATTTTAATCCCTTTTCATCAAGCTAATTTTTTTTCTGAGCCTTAAGATAAAATAGAGCTTCTTCATACTTGTACGCTGAATAATATCAAATACTTAGGTTCTCAACAATCATTGATTATTCCACATTTTCTTTATTTTTCTACCATTATGATCTTTAGAAGGCAAATGTCAACATGATCTTGTTTATCTATCATGAGGTAAAAGATGCAGCCTTAAGTGACTTCAGATTTCAGGTGAGAGTCTGCATGGAATGATAGACACACATTTCTGTCTACCTGTCCATAGGCCTCTATAATTACCTTTCTAAATGTTTCCAACATATGTAAAATTGCATTTGAAATTAAAAATAAAGATCCAGAGAGCAAAAATTTATGTGTGTATCCCATGACACTTATGGTTTGAACAAGAATGACCCCCCACGGGCTCATACATTTGAATGCTTAGTCATCAGGGAGTGGCACTATTTAGAAAGAGTAGGAGGTGTGGCCTTGTTGGGGTAGGCATGGTCTTGTTGAAGGCTTTCTGGTTTAAGAAGTCTAAGCCAGGAACACTGGCTCTCTGTCTCAGTCAGTGTTCTATTGTTGTGAGGAGACATCATGACCACTGCAACTCTTATAAAGGAAAGTATTTAATTGGGGCTTGCTTACGATTTCAGAGATTTTTAGTCCATTATCAACATGGCAGGAAGCACTTAGGCAGACATGGTGCTGAAGAAGTAACTTGGAAATTCTACATCTGGAACAGCAGGCAGCAAGAAGAGAGACAGAGCCACTGGGCCTGGCTTGGGATTCTGAAACCCAAATCCACCCCCAGTGACACACTTCCTCCAGCAAGGTCATACTTTATAACCCCTCTCAAGTAGTGCCACTCCCTAATGTCCACATATTCAAATATACGTGCCTATGGGAACCATTCCTGTTCAAAGGACCATACTCTGTCTTTGCTTTTTTTAGGAAAGCATTTAAATGCTTTAAGTGGGCCTTAATGAGCCAAATTAGTAGGAGCATGGAAGATAGCATGCTGTGAGGATGTAGAGTATGACAGCCTGGCTCGAGAATTTTCAGAGAGGAAAAATATTAATAAGTGTTCTACAGACTATTCTTGTAGTATTTGGTGAAGAATGTGGCTCTTTTCTGCTCTTGTCCAAGAAAATCTGCCTAAGGCTAAATTGAAAAGTTTTGGGTTAATAGCATTGGCAGACACCCTACTATTGATTGGGTTGTGTGGTCATTGGTGGTCATTCTAATGCAGACCTATAGTGATAAGGAGCATGCTGGACAAAGAAAATACAAACTGTACAGTTTGAAGAGAAATGAGCATCAGGAAGTGTAATGGACCTGTGTCCAGTGCTCAAGGAGATTAAAGGTTTAAAGAAAAACTAGATGCTAAATGGAATAAAGGGAGAGGTGATCTCAGGGCAAGATACCACACAGCTAAGCTTCCAACTTGTGAAAAGGAATTAAAGAAAAGCTTAAACAATGAAGAAAATGATCAGCAACAGAAAACTGATACAGATGTAATTTAATAAGGGAGCTATATTTTAGTCACAGCAAACAGTAGAATTTGTCAGCTTCAACCTTATGGTTGTTCTGGCTTTAGAGTCAAGGATACAAAAAAGGGGTTGTAGAATCTCCCTCTACATCTAAGGAAAGCTGCTGAGGCCACATGTGTGTCGGGAGTGTCCCTGCATGGAGGCCTATAGAGGCCATTTCATAAAGCTGTGAGGATAAAGCCTGAATTGCCTTGGAGACCCAAGATTTTAGAGATGCCATAGTCATGACATGCCTGCATAGAAAATCTGCAAAACAGGTGTGGAATCAGTCCAAGAGAAAAATGTGTTTCAATCTACAAAGCTAAATAGAGTTGGAGATTGAAGAGCACATTGACATCAGACATGAAGACGCAAAGTTTGAAGTTTGCCCTGCTGGTTTTAGATCTTGCTTTGGTCCAAAATTTTTCCACTATGCTACCTTTCTTCCGTTTTGGAATTGTAAAGTATATTCTGAGCCATTGTATGTTGAAGGTATGTGATATGTGATCTGCATTATAATTTTGATGTTAGAGTGGGTTACAGTTAATGGATTGCCATGAGTATCAGAGACTTTGAACTTTGGACTTTTAAAAAGTGTTCAGATTGTTATGGTCTATGTGGACTTTTGAAGTTTGGACTGAATGAATTTTTGCATTTTGATATGGTTATAAGTCTATGGGTGCCAGGGGTGGGAATGTGGTTAAATAAGAATTGTAAATGAATTTCTAAACAGTCTTATTAAATAAGAAACACAGAGCCAAATACAGAGGTGCAAGCCATAGAGATCAGAGCAATAGCCGCCAGCTAACCTTAGCTCACCACCTCGCCATAGCTTCCCAAGAGAGCCTCTTCCTGTGTAACCTGCGTCTTTATTGCCTTCCTGTTCTGCCTTCTCATTGGCTCTAAGCCCAGCCACATCACTTCCTCGTCACTGGCTGTCTATACAGACCTCCAGGTCTCTATGGTTGGTAATGGGATTAAACGTATGTGTCACCACACTTGGCTGTCTCTTTGAACACACAGAGACTCTGCCTGCCATGTGATTGGATTAAGGGCATGTGCTACCACCACCTGACTTTGGTTTATGGCTATGACCTCTGATCTCCAGGCAAACTTTATTTATTAACATATAAATAAAATATCACATTTCAGCACAAATAAAAGATCACCACAAAGAATGACCCCATAAACTCATATATTTGAATGCTTAGTCATCAAGTAAAGGCAGTACTTAGGATAGGAGGTATGGCCTTGTTGGGATAGGTATGGTCTTGTTGGAAAACATATGTCACTGGTAGTCTTTGAGGTTTAAGAAGCCTAAGCCAGAGCCGGGTGGTGGTGGTGGTGGTGGCGGTGGCGGCGGCGGCGGCGGCGGCGGTGGCGCACGCCTTTAATCCCAGCACTCAGGAGGCAGAGGCAGGTGTATCTCTATGAGTTTGAAGCCAGCCTGGGCTACAGAGTGAGTTCCAGGAAAGGTACTAAGCTACACAGAGAAACCCTGTCTCAAACCCCTCCCCCCAAAATGGAAGCCCAAGCCAGGCACAGTACCTCTCTCCTCTTGCTGCCTGGCCATCTGGATGCAGAACTCCCAGCTACTTCTCCAACGCCATGTCTGTTTGCATGCTTCCATGCTCCCTGATATGATTATAATGGAGTAAACCCCTGTAACTATAAGCAAGCCCCAATTAGATGTTTTCTTTTATAAGAGTTGGCTTGGTCATGATGCCTCCTCACAGCAACAGAACACTGAATAAGACACTACTGTAGTTGATGTATATAGTAAATAGATAGAAATTTGTCTTCACAAAAGCAGTAGTATAATTGAGTTACACTCCAGGTAATTATAAGCAAATAGAAAGTAGAATCAGCCAAAAAGGTGGATTAATTACTTAAAAACAGGATAAATAAGAAAGAGCAGGGGACCAAAAGGAATCAGCACTCTTGGCAGACCCCACCATTCAGACACCACCTAGAATTCAGCAAGACAAGCCTGGGGGCAGGGTTTACACACCACGAATCAGAACTGCTAACGTTCTCATATCTTAGACCAATGTTCTAAAAGAGGCAGAAAATAAATGCAGATGCAATATTTCATCTAGATCTACTCATCACATTAAAAAGTAGGATAAAATGACAGCTAGACATGTATGTGAAGCCTCACTTCAAAATGTTTCAGTCTAATATTGTAAGAGCCAGTGGGGATGAAAGACACTAAGGAAACAAGACCTTCTGGGCACCATAGGGTCAATGCTCATCTGAACTCATAGAGACTATGACAGTATGCATAGGGCCTTAATGGTCATAATCCAGATGGGGTCCCAGCACTGAGAAAGGAAGTGCACATATATCACTGTCCCTAACCAGAAGCTATCTCTAATGACAACCTCTTACAAAGGAAAAATTAGTTCTCTGAACAAAAGGAACTCAGTGGTACTCTTGAGGGGGATTTTGTCTCATAATGCTTTGCTGGGCACTTTTTAACTTTGCTTATATGTTGTGGTTTTCCTATTTTGTGTTTTTGTGGGATTTCTGAGTGTCCAAATGTGTCACTTCATCTGTAAGTGTTTCTTGTGTTTTTTTTTTTTTTCTTGGTTCTTTTTTCCCCTCTGTTTGCTTTGTTTTATTCTGGTTTTGTGTTTGTTGTTTTGTTTGTTTTAACTGTCTGGTTTCTGATGAGAGAAAAAGAAAGGGTGTGGATTTGGGTGTGTGGGGAGGTGGAGTGATCTGAGGAGAGTAGGAGGAGGGGAAACCATGATCAGAATATATCATGAAACAATGTATTTTCAATAAAATTGAATTATTTTAAAAAATGATTCAACCTTTCTAGGTAGAGTGGCTGGTTAAAGGAATCTTTGGTTTGTGGTTCGCACATTTGGAGCTACCTATAAATGACCATGCACACAATGTGTAGGAAGGTTCATTGAGTGACAATACTATTTTTTCATGTGTTCTCTGAAAAATGTTTCAACTAATTCTCTTGTTTCTGTTGCAAGCAAGATCCTGCATTATGGTGATTTTCTTCTCACATGAGTGAACTTCCCTCATTGCTACTTGCCTTTAATGACTAGTTGCTGATTTTGTTTTGTGATTTTTTTTCCAAGGTTAGATGATAACTATGAGAAAGTTAATAGTCACAGGAAGAGAAGTATCTTTAAAAGGAATGTGTGCTGAGTAAACAGGGCTTTTTCTATCATGGATAAACCAATATTTTCTTGACCATGAGTATACATTATTCAGTCCTAAAAGAAACTTTTTGGTAAATACCTGAATGAAAATTACAAAGTGATTAGATTTGTGTTTATCTTTGGCCAAAGCTGACCATTTCAGAATTCAAATTTGAATCAGTCTCGGCTTTCTCCAGTGGTCCTGAAGCTGCATAGTTTTGCAGACCAGTTTTTTCTTACCTTTCAAACTACAAAATGGAATGTTGGCACGTAAAGGTCACTTTGGCCAGCTGGTTTTTCATGAAACATGGCACAGTGACATTTGAATTCAACCTTATGTCTACTGAACTACTCACTAGACTTAGTTTGACAGATCTGAGTATGATGGATGTAGATTTCCATCCAAAAGGTTTGGCTAGGCCTCGGCAGTAATATAACCTTTCTGAAAGGTTATTTTTAACCACTTGCTAAAAATTCCTTGAGGAGAAAAAGTGACGTGCCCTTTAGTAAAATGAATACAATAATATACCTACAATTGATACCACTGCAGTCAAGTTTAGTCAATTGCCCAAATGAGAACCTTTTTCCTTAGCAAGGGACTGCCTCGTCTGGCCAAGCTCTGGGAGAGATCCTAGGGATTACACTGAAAACTATGGCCTAACTTTAATCATGAAACAAAGAAAAAGGAATGAAAATACCTTCACTGGAGTAGTTCTGTTAGTCCCCATCATAATGTCAATTAACTCCGATTTGTTTTTATAAAGTCCAACAAAATACAATGCAGTGGGTTTATTCATTAGGAATCTCGTTAGCTCTGTAAAGGTTATTCTAAAAGTTAAACAATGTTTGGTTTTATTTTCAAAAGATTTTAAGGTAATCCCAACCCTGAGAGATAGAGTGGAAGTATTGCAGTCAGCACATTACTACAACAACAAAATTAGCAGCACTTCACTTGAGATAATAACCCCAAATTATTTCACAAATAAGACCCCATGTATAGTCACAATTTGTTAGTGACTGGTTAAGAGAAAAAAAGGTTGTATAAATATAATTAATCTTCCAACTCTTGAAATTTTGATAGGAGGATTTCACTCTGACGGCACCAAAGCTAATATATTACCATTTTTAGTTCACAACTTTAAAATGTATTATTCCAGGGTACTCTAGCCATTAACTTAATAGAAGTAATTAGCAATGCCATGCAGGCAACACATGGTTTGGACTATGCCTTGTTGGGCTTGGGAGAATGAGAGGCAATGATCAAAGCCTTTGCCTGGAGTTTAGGTCCCTTCCCAACACTGTAGCTTGGGACACAAAGTCCCTACAAAATAGCTCTCAGAGGGATAGCCATGGCTTGGAAATATTTCCCTGACTCTTGCACAGTGCAATCACAAATCAAAGATATATCTCTGTGAAGCCAAAAACAGAATGGGATGTAAATATTATATCAAAAGAACTGCTAACTATTGTCATTCTTCTCTGAGATCAAGGTAATACTTTGGCATAAAAGGGTTAGAATTTATTCAGAAGAATATAATTTTTCATAAATTTTTTCTGGAAAACATTGCTTATATTTTAATTATAATTTTCTTCACTGAAAGACTATTTCTTCAAAACAATGTAGTGAATACAGCTCAAAAATGCCTTAGGACAAGCATTATTTTAAAAAATTAGCTCCTGTTATACCCTCTTGTGTAAGTTATTGATGTAATATTACTATTTTCATAGAAATCTAGTAAGTATTATTCTCCATGAAGGATGTAGCTTCACATCTATCTCAAAAAGAATGAGTACTCTGAAATGCATTTGTATAAGAATCCTATTAACATTCTATTTGTCTATATATTTTTATATACAAAGTCTGCTCATGCTATGTGCATGTGTGTGTATATGCCCCTGCACATCAGAAGTCAGTGTTGCATGTCTTCCTCAATTGCCTCCCCTCGTATTTTTTGAGACTGAATATGGAATTCACCAACTGGCAAGACTGGATATCTAGTGACCCTAAGGATATGCCCATCTTTACCTCTCCAGTGCTGTGGTACAGATATAAACTAATGTGACTAGTTTTTTACATGGTGCTGGGGATCTAAACTCAGATCTTCATGCTTGAGTATCAAACCTTTCACCCATGAAGCTATCTGCCCAATCCCTAATTTTTTGCTTAAAAGCAGTGTTCCTAGCTTTTCTGACCAGTCAGTGATGCCTAAAAATATTCTCAACATTCACTGTTATACCCATTTGACAATTTGTTGAATAAAAATTTGTTTAACTGAGTAATAAAACATAAATTTAGAAACACCTTAGTACATCATTGTGGGATCATTTCTGACAACATTCTCTAGTAAGAACGTGGAGTGATGGGGAACACTGAAAAAGAGTGATGTCTTACAATTTTGACCTAAGTTTGCTCAGTGGGAGTAACCTGTCCATTTTATAGATTTTCCAAAGTGTACAGGTCATGCTTTTCTAGTCATTAAACTGTCAAAGAGTGGTTCTCAACCTTCCTAATGCTGCAACTCTTTGATACAGTTCTTCATGTTGTGGTGACCCCCAACCATAAAACTATTTTTGTTGCTCCTTCATTTTGCTACTATTATGAATCATAATGTGTTGGGAACACAGAGGTCCTTATGCTCACAGAGAAGCACTAAGATAATCAGGAATGTAAATCATGCCAGGATGCCTCCTCAATGGAGGAGATGCAAATCAAATACCTGCATTTCATCCAGAGAGCTGAGAGTGAAGGTTGTTAATAACCTGGTGACCTTTTTGCTATCTGAAGGGACAGACCTCACCCTAACTCCCCAGAATGGTTATTCCAAACTCTTCCCTCCCTAGACCATCACTCATTCTTAGGGGAGATGTCACATGTACTTTATGGCCTACTGACCTCTATGCAGTCAGAGACCACACTAGATTCTAGGCCTTTTAGCTATAGAACCAACTCTGATAGTCACATGTACTTTGTAGAAGAGGCTCTATGTATTCATACTTTAAACTTTATTGTGCATCTGAAATTGGACTGATTGAATTGATGGTTGCCTAGAAACCTTTTCCCAAATTGTACCATGTTTTATGCTGACAATGAACCACCTGGCATTAGATTCCCCAAAGTCTGAGCCAGGTTGACAAAGTCAAGCTTCACTAGGTTTTCATTCTTATCTCTTCAAATGGGTTGATTTCCTATATGACACATGCAGGGGACACCCTCAATAATGTAAATATCTCATATGCAGAATATCTGATATGAGATATGAGACCCTTGTGAAAGGGTCATTTGACCCCCGTACACCCGACAAAAGAATCATGACCCACAGGTTGAGCACCTCTGGCCTAAACATAACTACTATGCCAGCATACATATTTCAGTTTCTGAAATGCCTTTTGTAAGCTTGGGACTCCTAGAGAATACAATGTACAAGAATTTCAACAGAGCATCAATCTTCCTGGCTATAAGTTATGAAGTTCTAAGTATACAGACCTTGTAGATACCAACAGGAAAAATTAATATGAGTCCATAGGCCCAAGATACTAAATATACTAATTTGAAACAATTCTTTGAAAAGGTGAAGGTTAATAAATAGTATTAAAATCAACTCTTTCCAATAATTTCATGGTAATTAATTTCAATGAAGTATAAAATCCTGCATTTTATATATTTAAATGTTATTTTACAGCATTGAACTATATAGGCTCTATGATAGATAAAGATGGATGGATAGAGAAGAGGCTAGATGGGTGTGTAACTAGATAAATGATAGGTGCTGCAACTACTAAGACAGGCTACAGGAAAATTATATTAAGAGTTCTTTTTTAAAAAAATTGGTGCCAGGACCTTGACTCAGAGCTGAAACTTGAGATGATGGAGAAAGATAAAGAAACATCTTTTTTTTTTTTAGTAATAATCACACAACTCTTAATTTTCTGTTGGAAGAGACCCTTCCAAATCACAGACTATACCCAATAAAGAATTCTGTGCAAAACTATCTGTATGAATGATGGTGCTGAAAATTAAAAAGCATTGAGGAAACACAGAAAACACAGAGTTTATACAATGAGCATGTGATTTTAAATCCTTTGTTAGCCAGTTTGAACTTTGTAATACAGCAATCTGTAGAAAATGGGATTTGGGTGAAGGACTCTATTTGCAACTGGGGAGATGATTTCAGTAGTGGTTCAAAGAAAAAATGTCACTCTGGTTGTAAATGCTGAAACACTGTAGAAATGGCCACAGTGGGGATGGAGAGTAGAGACCATGCCTGAATGACAGGTCTCAAACAGTGGGAGATAAGGGAAGGACAGGAGTGATCACAGATTGGTGTATCCAGACTACGAGACTGTGTATACAGTAAGACCATCAAATGGGAGAATTTAGGGAAAATGACAAGTAATTCTACTTGAGGGGGTTGGGGGCAATGAGTATAATTGTGAAAATCTTAGTTCACAGCAATATTATTATGAAGAAAAGGAGAGGGGAACTGACAGGCTCCAAACATAAGGAAATAAGGAGATGGAAATGCTAAATGCTCTCATCTGATCAGGACAAAGTGTTCACATATGATAAAATACACTAAATATAAGATATTTATCATAACACAGTATATATATATATATATATATATCACAAAAATGATAAAATGCATGATGATCACATGTTAGTCAGAAATTTTAAAGTGGCTACTGAAAGTTGTAAATGTGTTGAAGTAGCAGTGAAACACTAAAGAAAACAAGTGTCTTATAGATGTCTAGAAGTTTAGTTCTGCATCTCAGTGGACACAGCTGTGTATCCCTAAGAAAGCAGTAAGTCAACAACCTGAAGAATTGGTAGAGGATTTGGGCTGGGGAAATGGCTCAGTAGTTAATGGCACTTGTTTATTTTGTAGATTGCCTAAGATTGGTTCCCAGCACCCATATAATAGCTTACAACTCCCTGTAACTCCAGTTCGGGAAATCTGATGACATCTTCTGACCTTCATGGGCACCAGGCATGCATGATACACATACATACATGCAGGTGTAACACTTATACACATAAAGCAGATTAAATATGTCTAAATATATTAAAAAGAAAGGCTCATTAATATTTAAGGTTATCAGTGAAAGGAGAAGACCCAAAAAGAAACAGAAAGAATTGCATGAATGCTAGTGGAAGAATCAGAGCATGCTGGTGTCTCAGAATTTAAAGGAAACTAAATTTTGAAGAAATGAGATAAACTACTAGGTCTAGTGATAAGATGAAAAAATTAATAATGTAACCCAAAAATCAGCATATGATTTTCTAACTAGTAGATCTATTCTATTAAATTGGGAAATTTCTGCATTTTAGCAGACTGCTGACTATGACATGTTAGATAGTGAACAACTTTGGAAGCTAAGAGACTTTTTCTATTTATTCACTTAGTCTTGTTATGCCACAGAACAAAGTAATACACTAGAAAGATGTCAGGAGAAGCCGGGCGGTGGTGGCGCAC
>CABHPR010125896.1:0-20063 GCA_902168415.1 Peromyscus melanophrys | reverse complement strand
GCATGTTCTGCTCGGAGCCAAAGTTCTTGCATCTCATTTACTAACAGCTCTGCAAAGGAGGCAGAGGCACATTTCATCTCTCTTCAGTGAAGGAGGAAATCAAGGCTTCCAGGATGCAAGCTGACTGAGGCCCTGCCGGCAGACCAGAGCTAGAATTCTCGACTTCAAGTCCAGTATTGTTTCTGCTATGAACTGGTCTGTGCCGATGTCTGTCTAAAGTCTAACTTCACTTCCTCATTTGGCAATCTGGTCGGTTCCTGGACCGAGAACAGTTTAGGCACGTTCATCCTTGCCCAGAGTCCAGGCAAGCACTGAAGTCGAGCAAAGAGATGGAAAAAGGCAGATAAGCCTAAGAAGGGCGTTAGCGAATCCTGAGACAAATGAGGTAAACCTTTGACTCTACTGGGTTGTGTCAGGTTATTTGAATCTTTCATCTGGCCAAATTAAGGATGGAGTGAACAGGAGCAGAGGAGAGAAGAGAAGAGTAAGAGAGAAAGAAGGGGAGAGAGGGATGGAGGGAGAGAGAAAGAGAGAGAGAGAGAGAGAGGGAGAGAGAGAGAGAGAGAGAGAGAGAGAGAGAGAAATTTTGAAGAACATATATTTAAGTTCTGCTCTGTCTTATATATTTTCCCTTTGTCAGATGAGGCAAAGGTGTGTATTCATCAAGTAAGAAGTATCAAATATGACTCTTTTCCATCAAATACTATAAAACTTATGTTTAGGATAAGGAATTAAAATCTTTTTTATCACTCCCACCTTGTAAGACCTCTATGTAAATGTTTTAAGCCCCTAACCCAGTAAAAATCTTTGTTTATACAGAGGCCCACTGCTGTATTCCAGTGACAGATGGAGATATGTAATAGTGATTGACAGATTATAAATTTGAAGAAAAGGATCAAAGGGAATGTTCAAAGGAAATATTGGAAGTTTAACCAACAAGGGAGCTAAACCCATCCCTGACTTAATACAGTTACTAAAAGTTGGCTGATGTTGCAGGGCATTGTGGGGCATACTTTTAATCCCAGCACTCGAGAGGCAGAGGCAGGTGAATCTCTGAGTTTGAGGTCTGCCAGGTCTACATAGTGAGTTCAAGGACAGCCACAGGTACACAGAGAGATCCTGTATCAAAACAAACAAGAAAGTTGACTGATTTCTTTCACCTGTGAACACACACACACACACACACACCAAGGGTTTTGCTGGATAAAGATCATTAAGGTCACAGGGTATAAAAGAATGTAGGAGTGGATGACTACGATAGAGTCTGTCTTCTTCATGGTCATTAATGAAGAAGTGAGGATACAGGCATCCACACCCATCTTAGTAAAGGGGTTTATTTAATAGGTCTGCTTTTCTCATGGTTACTTCTGAGAAAAGGAATAGAAATTAGGAACTCTTGGGGGACAGGGGGTGATGGTGATGCACGTTTTTGATCCCAGCACTGGGAGCCAGAGGCAGGCGGATTTCAGTGAGTTTGAGGCCAGCCTGGTCTATGGAACTAGTTCCAGACAGCCAGGGCTACACAAAGAAACCTTGTCTCAAAAAACAAAAACAATGAATAAAATTAAACTTAATTTTTAAAAAAGGAGGACTCTCCAGAGGATGCTATGGAGAGGAAAACAAAGATCTGGAAACCATTCCAATAATCTTTTGTCTCACAGATGGGTACCTGTCCATGAAGACTCCCCCTCACTGTACCCTTACCCACTGGGTTCTCTTCTACCCACCTGCCTAAAGAAAGAAACGTCTGATATTTTTCTGTACACGGATCTTGCCTGAATATGAACCAGAGGATAAAATGTGGCTTCTATAGAAAAATAACATTAGACTGCCCTACAATTGGATTTCTATATAGGAGGGAGGGCACTTACCACAATTTTCAGATTGTCTGCCTCCATTTGCAGCTGCACCTGTACTGATTGTGGTTATTGGTCACTCCAAGTCTAGCCAGGGAGGGTCCTAGTCTGAACATTTGTAAAGACAGATACTTCTGTTGAATTGATCCTCCTTGATGATGGATTCTAACTGCCACTCACCCATGATAAAGATATCAGAGGATGACTCTTGAAGACAAATGTGCTGTTGGTATAGGATCCTATACCTATATCTATAACATCTTTATCTAGCTATAGCTATATATTTCTTTTTCTGTTTCTTTTTAATTCCTATTCCAAATGCATGACCAACAGATGGTAAGACTCTGGACAAATCAGAAACAGCTGCTTTTGGTCCAGCCAGTTGTCACTGAACTCAACAGTGAGCCTCTTGTCCAATGTAAACTAATGGGTTCATATTTGTAAAGGAACAATTATTTTGTGTACACTATTATTATTGCATGATTTAAAGATGTCTATAGTAAAAGCAGATACTTGGATGCTCATCCATGGAGAGGATAGACAGGACCTCTCTCTAAAGATCTCTCAATAGTAACTCCAGTATCATAATTTTAGCAGGGATTCCTTGGTGAGTAAACATCAGTTCAATAATGTTTTACTGCATATTTACTGATTCTTTGTATCTGTGGCACATATTCAAAAAAGCACAGTTATAGTAGTGGCTCTTTGCACAGAGTAAAGGCTGTCTTGTGTTTTTCTAGAAGGCTTACCTGGGAACTTTTAAAGCCTCATAGTTTAGCAGTATGTACACAGGTAAGATTATGTTAATTTGTTACATTATCCTATGTATATAGCTTTCTTTTATAAAGGTGGTGTTGGACAGCAGTGTCATAAGACAAACAACTGCCATCTTCATAAGGTCAGCTGTGCCTGCTTACAGAAGACAACCATCCCCGGGCTTGTTGACTGTTGATGCTACTTCATAGAAGGAGTGGGTGAGGAGAGTCACTGGGTCCTCACCTGTGTATCCAACTTCTCTCCCAGCCAGTTGTACAATTTTGCCCTAATCACATGTGACCTCATGGTATTGAAGAGGAGCTAGAGTATACAGGCTGGGAAAGACTTGGGGTGGGGATCTCCGATCTCCACTGATGCAGCTATGGGAAAACCATTGTACATACTGGGTACAACTTTTCAGTGTGGCTGTTTTTGGGTGCTCACACACATCTCAGTAACTCTCACACACACAGAGGAAGTCCAATAAGCTCATTGGTTCACCAGGGTGAAGATTGATGATACTGAACTTTGGTTTGTCATTGGGACCTGATGAGTAGAGAATAGACATTGCTTAGTGCCCCTCCCCTTCCAGGTAGAAGATTCTCATAATAGATAGTAAATTCCTTTGTTAATACTATTATGTCTTATGGTATAAGAAAGGAAACCAGTAAATACAAATAAAACATTAGAAGGATGTATACATGGAAATTGTTTTAGTAAAGATGGATTTATTGCATATGAAGATTAAGATGGCTGGATGTTTCCTGGATGGGAAAGAAGACTGGAAATCACTTCCAGGTTATGAAGTTCTGAGTAAGTTACTCAAGGTACATAAAGGATGAGACTTAGAGATGATATATATGGTATTTAAAGTTTCTAAGGTCACTGGACATGGTGGTACACACCATTAATCCCAGCACTCGGAGACAGAGGCAGGCAGATCTCTGTCAGTTTGAGGCCAGCCTGGTCTCCAGAGTGAGTTCCAAGACAGCCAAGTCTACACAGAGAAACCCTGTCTCGAAAAACAAAATAAAACAAAACAACAACAACAAAAAAGTTTCTAAGGTCAAAGATCAGTGAGGACTACAAGATCTATAAGGACTATCTAAAAATCTACATCTAATCAAAGTTTGTTTAGAAGTACCTAGGCGCTGGGTGGTGGTGGCCCACGCCTTTAATCCCAGCACTTGGGAGGCAGAGGCACATGGATCTCTGTGGGTTCAAGGCCAGCCTGGGCTACATACTGAGTTCCAGGAAAGGCGCAAAGCTACACAGAGAAACCCTGTCTCGAGGAAAAAAGAAGAAGAAGAAGAAGAAGAAGAAGAAGAAGAAGAAGAAGAAGAAGAAGAAGAAGAAGAAGAAGAAGAAGAACCTAGGCAATAGTATAAAGTACCAGACAGTTGGGACTTGATCTTCTGGGTGTTTAACAACCATAGTTGGAGACTATTCTAACATGATCAAAGGTACTAAAAGGGAGATTATCTTCCCCCTTGCCCTCTAAGATCAATGAAGTCCCAGGGGACTGTGGACAACTCTCAAGGTGTCCTGTTGTGACTGGAGAATCACATGCTCTCTTGTTCTGGGAGGCCATGGAAAAGACTCCACTCAGTGAATTCTAACCAGTGTCCTGTCTAAAAAGAGGAGGGTCAACACAGAGGAAAGATTTCTGTAGACCGATTTTTCTTTGGGCCAACAGCTAACAAGACAAACAAATAAACAAACAAACAAAAACACGACACAAAGACTTATTGTTAGTTATGAAAGCTTGGCCTTTGCTTAGGTTTGTCCCACTAGCTCTTACAACTTAAATTAACCCATATTTTTAAATCTATGTTCTTCTATGTGGCTCGGTTACCTTTACTGTGTACTGCCCATCCTGCTTCCTCAGTGTTTGGCTTCTTCCCAGAGCTCTCTCTCTGTCCAGAAGTCCCGCCTGTCCCTCCTGCTTAGCTATTGACCATTTAGCTCTTTATTAAACCAATCACAGTGATACATCTTCACACAGTGTAAAGAAATATTCCACAACAGATTTCTTCAGTGATTCCAAGCAAAGCCACTGTCAGGTGAAGCAAGGCCTTTGACTTATCCTCACATAGATGGACAACTGGCAGAAGAAAGGTTAGCAGAGCCTGAGGTTCCTCTGAAACTCAGTGATCCCTGAGGACCAGATCCTCACCTGGCTTTGATAATACAAAAAGAAAAGAAATCTTGGCCACATGCGTGGTCTCAAATACTCAGCAGGAAAGTATAACCAGAGACTAAAAGAACTGGTAAAAGTCCAAGGGCTTGCACCGCCCAAACATTGGGCATAAGTCCACAAGAGATGTTATTTAGACAACTATGTCTCACTGGTATTTTCATCTTGATAAAAAGATGTTGTCCAGCCAGGCATGATGGCACACGCCTTTAATCCCATCACTTGGGAGGCAGAGGCAGGCGGATCTTCCTGAGTTCAAGGCCAGCCTGAACTACATAGTGAGTTCCAGGACAGCTAGTGCTGCGCAGAGTGAGATTCTGTCTTGGACTGGAGAGATGGCTCAGAGGTTAAGAGCACCGACTGCTCTTTCAGAGGTCCTGAGTTCAATTCCCAGCAACCACATGGTGGCTCACAACCATCTGTAATGTGATCTGGCACCCTCTTCTGTAGGGTATAATAAATAAATAAATCTGAAAAAGAAAAAGAGATTCTGTCTCAAAAAACAAACAACAACAGAAAAGATGTCCAGATGTAAGACTTCAGACCTTGGCTCACTGCAATACCTGCCCACAGTCAACAAAGACAGGCTCACTTATTGTTTCAACCTAAACATTAAATGATGGCTAAATATCTCTCCTCATCCTATTTCAAAGCCACATGGGAAGGCCATCATGCTGACTTTATCTGATGAACAGTTATCAAGGGATATGAAAGCAGACTGAGGAGTCATCACTTGGAGACCAACCTTAGAGACCTAAGAAAAGTGAGGTGCACAGCAGATGGAGGCTCTTTAGAACCCATTGTTTGGTTGCAACCTCTAGCTTGCCCCTGCATGATGCCGAAAGTCCCATTCCTGTCTATCTCTATTGCTAACCGGAGGTCCAACCTCCAGGCAGCACCAGGGCATGCAAAAAAAAAAAAATATCCATGAATATGGTGAGGGCTTAGGAAAATTTCTTATCTGAGGGCTAGGCTTTTCTATCTGAGGGGAAAAAGTAGGAAACACACATGCTTTCTGATGGTAATTTTCTCTTTTACTTCATCTTAAAAAAAAATCTTCTCTCTGAAAATCTATCTCTACATAGTTACATTCTACACTGTAACATTCTCCATACCTTCTCCACACATCTACATACCTCTTTTGCACAGTTACATGTCTTTTTTTTTCTTTTTTCTTTTTCTTTTTTTCTTTTTTCTCTTCTTCCTTCCTTCCTTCCTTCCTTCCTTCCTTCCTTCCTTCCTTTCTTTTTTTGTTTTTGATTTTGTTTTTCGAGACAGTGTTTCTCTGTGTAGCTTTGCGCCTTCCTTTCCTGGAACTCACTCTGTAGCCTGGGCTGACCTTGAACTCACAGAGATCTGCCTGCTTCTGCCTCCCAAGTGCTGGGATTAAAGGCATGCGCCGCTGCCGCCTGGCCAATTACATGTCTTTTCTATACAGCTTCATTTTTCTTGTCTCTACACAGTTACAAATCTCTACACAGCCACAGCTATACATCTCATTTACATAGCTCTCTCACCATATAGCCACATCTCTTCTTTCACATACATCTCTCTTACATACAAGTTTCTTTTCTATACAACTATATCTTCTATACCCACTCAGCTACATCTCTTTCAGCACACATACGCACACACACACACTTTTTTTCAGCCCAACTCTGGACAATTATATGTTACATTTACAGGGTCTGACCCATTCTTAAAATACATAACTCACACAGTTTCTCTCAGACTAGAGATGTCACACTAACTGGCCAATGAGTAACACTTGGCCATGCATGTAGCCTGAGTGGTCAGGGTTCCCAGACAGAAAGTGACTTGAAACCCAGGACCTAAGCAATAAACAATTAGTTGGCTGAACCTTGAGTGGTAGGAGTATGTTCAGAAAGTTCATTACTGCAGAGGGTTATGTCTACCAAAGTTGCTTCAAGTCTGACCTTGATTCAACAAACACTTGGGAATTTGTCTTTGTGTATTCTCTGCAGGGACAACTAGTCTGTTCTGAATTTGCTAGGAGGTCTTAGCAAAATGTATAAAAGGCTGTCTTTGTAGCTGAGACTTTTCCTATGTCAGTCTGAGTATGAAAAATATCCTGGTATTATTTCTATTCATCAGAATTATACAGCTTAAGCAGAAATCATCTTCCTGACCATCCACAGCTATATGTGTGCCCAATAGATGGAATATATTCACGAGATAAACATACAAGCAGTGGGAAAACACCAATAGCTGTTTTTAGGGAAGATAAGTAGTGGTACATGAGAACAATTACAGACAAGCAACCAGTCCAGAGTCTGTGGTCCTGTAAGACTTGCTTGATGGGATTCTTCCATCAGAGGGTTACTCCTCTGGTGGGTTGACACCTGAATTATTAATTGCCATCTGTTGTATAGTCCCACAGCCTCTGGTAAAGCCATTACTACCAGCAGCTCTCAGCATCTGTCCAAACCCCATCCTTCAGAGCGTCTCTGAACAAATAAGAGGCACCAAAAAGTCCAGTTCCAAATTCTTGTCAGCTTCTGCAGCTCCTCCCCTGAAGTTGCCTCTGCCCAGGTCCTCACCTAAATTGCTCGGCTTCTGACCACACTTGGGCATAAGCCCAGCTTGTGGCAGACACATCATCACTCCTCACCTACCACCTATGAAGTCTCCCTGCTTTCATTTGTGGGCATGGCTTCTCCAGCCTTGATCTCTGGGACTGGAGAACCCACCTGGGAGTTGCTTTGTGCAAATAAACTGGTTATTACGCTTTTTCAGTTTGGCTTGATCTGGCTTACTGTGTTGGTGGAGAAACCTATTATCAGGGGACAGAAAACCTATTATCTTGGTGCCAAAACCCAGGAGAAGTTGAGCTCTCCCGCCCAGTGGACCAGGCACTCTGGCCACATGGGAGGCCACTCCTCTCTCTTTCTCTTTCTCTCTACTAGACATGATTGACTTTCAACTCTAGTTAAGTCACCCATTTCCCAACCATTGCCTAAAGAGATACTGGGTACCTCTTCTGGGTCTAGGACCCCTGGGATCACCTGCCAAGCTGTGGCTGCACCAGGACACACCCTATCCCTTACAGAGCAGAGATAGTCTCTGTTCTGGGGTGCCCCTGGGTTTGGAGATATCCTTCCCAAGAGGCTACTGCACCACCCCCATTGCTCAACCCCAGGCTATTGTTTAGGATGCCTTGCCCTAGTCTTTGGTCTCTGTCACAGGCTTGGAAATGGGTGATGCTGGGTCTAAATCTGATCCTCAGTCAGCCCTGGGGTGTCTGATACGAAATTTATCTACCATTTGTGGCTGTCTCACACCATACGCCCAAAACAAATGATTTGAACTCCCTTATGTCCAGGGTTTTTGAGCTCTGCATTCCTGCCCCTGCCTCTGTCGTGAGTGCTCAGCAGCCTAGGTTTTGTTGGCCAGGGTTGTGATGGCTCCAGATGCCTTTTCATTGAGGGATGGACCCTGATCCCTCTCCTCTGACTGAACCACCTGAACCACTGGCACACCCCACCTCTCTTCTTCCTCTTGTCTCTTCCCTGTTCTCTCTGTTTGTCTGTCTATCTGCCTCTATCATGTCTCTACTCAGAGATGGCCTTTTGTTCTTTCACTCTCCCCATCCCCCAATCAACCCCTTGTACTAACTCTGCTGTGTGTGGTGTATTCTTTTAGTGGCATACCTTGTCAGGGTCCACCAAAAGGTACCCACTTCACTTTTTTCCCCTTTCCATTGGTGCCAAAGACTCACTAGGCTCTCCTGGTATTTGGTCTGGCCATGCTGGGATCCTACCTGCCCACTCCATCTGAAACAGATCCAATATCCCTGTTTGTTTCTATCCACTCTCTCACCCTGCCATGCTTGGATCCTACCCACCTGCTCTATCCACAACAGATCTTTTTGCTTGTTTCTGTCTGTTCTCCCACCCTAAATTGTGTAAATGTCCTATCCATACATTTGTTTTAACCTAGGAGTCAGAGCTGGAGAAGTCAGCTTCTGTGTGCCCAGAACACACCTGTTCTCTGTTGCAGTATCTACTGCTCTAACCCTTAATAAGGTATGTACAGATCATTTGTCTATAAATTTGATTCCAAATTTGAGAGTCTGATTCTTCAGCTGCTGCTTCCCTCTGCCCTGTGTTAGCATCCATGTGGACACATGTGAACATCTGGAGCCATCACAACCCTGGCCAACAAGACCTAGGATGCTGAGTACTCACGAGAGAGGGAGGGGCAGGAATGCAGAGCTCAAAAACCCTGGACATAAGGGAGTTCAAATCATTTGTTTTGGGTGTATGGTGTGAGACAGCCACAAATGGTAGATAAATTTCATAGCAGACACCCCAGGGCTGACTGAGCCCTGCAACCTGCAGCACCCACATGGACATCTTTCCTGCTCTCTCCCCTCTCCCAGCAGCCTGGGAGATCCACAGCTTAAGCTCTAGGCCACCATATCCCATGTGGCTCTGGATCTTTGACCTGCTGACCCACATGGACACCTCCCTTCTCTTCTCCATCCTGGTTTTCTCTCCTTGAAGCCAGCCTGACCACAGTCACAGTATTCCACTTTGATACCCTCTCTCTCTTGTTGAATATTTGTCTACACTATGTGAATATATGTTGCTGTGATTGGTTTAATAAAGAAGCTGACTGGACAATAGCTGGACAGGATAAGGTTAGGGGCTGGGAAGAAGAAGGGTGGAGTCAGAGGAGTAGAGAGAAGATGCAGAGAGAAGCAAAATGGACATGCTATACTGAGAAAAGTTACCAAGCCATGTGGCAAAGTGTAGATAGAAATATGGATTAATTTAAATTTAAGAGTTAGCTAGTAACAAGCCTGAGTTATTGGCTGAGCATTTATAATTAATATTTAGTCTTTGTGTGGTTACTTGGGAGCTGCTTATGGGACAGAAGCTTCTGCCTACACTCTCTCCATGGACTCAGATTTTATTTTAACAGCTTGGCTTCAGTACAAATCAATGACCCAAATTAGCAAACTTGATTTCAAAATTCTCACAAATTGTTAACTGTTACTGTTGCAAACAAATGATCCCCAAATATCTTATACCTAAACTTGCTGTGCTATACTTCCAAAGTCCCTTACCTCTAAGGCTCTACTTCCTCCCATGACCTCTTTGCATGCTGCTCTGTATCTTAAGATTATACTATAAACTCTTATCTCAGGATTTGCAAGTTGCTCATCTGACATGGTTTAAAATCTATATAATTTGTAACAAAGTTTCAATTTCAACAAATCTGGTTCCTGAAGAAAGTTTTGTTTCTTGTTGTTAGAAAAGTTTTGTCTATTTTGTATGCTGGATGGGTCTATGCCTGTATGTCTTCTTGTGGACATGGAGCCACACAAAATTGTGTCAGGCTCAATTAAATGTGTAAATGTATGTGCCCACTGCATGTTTGTTTCTGATGGGTCTTGGATGTATGAGTTTACTGTGTTCTGTGTGTCTTGGTGATAGCTTAGCTGTTGCTATTGCAACTAACTGCCTGGGCTCAGAATTTACCTCTGGGATTCTTGGCCACTGAATCTGATGTAATAACAGAGATTCATATGTCGTTTGGGTATAAACAATATTAAAATTGTTGTATGCTGTTCTACTTTATTAAAAAACAGCTAAGAGAATTGAGTATGGTTAAAAATCAGTAACAAACAGTTAACTTTAAACCTGTAACTCTGAATTGGAGCTGTTCTGGAAAAAAAAAACACACCATCTTAATGTAAGTAAGTGCAGCCACATGGGCAGTTGCTATTTTGATTAGGGTTGGAAAAGAAGGATGTCATGTGACTTCACCACCATATTGATTAAAGGTGACCACATGGAATGGACCTAGTAAGGAGGCAAGAACAGGTCTTCAAGATATTTTGGATTAGGATGGATTTTTGTATGATAATTCCTGTCCTGTTCTGAAAACAAGGTTTATGAAAGATAGGATTTAAAATAGTGTTTGTTTAATGAGATATTAAAGCTGCACCTCCATGCATTCATGTACAGAGATGTATCTTGCTGGCAGCCTGATTTTGTAATGTAAGAGTAATTACTTGGTATTGACTTTTAGAGGCACTGAATTGTTTACACTGTTGAAATTTGTTTTGCTTTCTACAACTCGTGGTAGTGCTCTGTGTCTTCATTCTTGAAATAATAAGGTAATTTAGTTGGATATTGCCAGAACACATAATTGAGAAATCTTAAACCTCTTTAAAAGAAAATTTTAAACTTTTACAGAAAGTTTAAATAAACGGGACATTTTTAAGACACAGTTTTTTAAATGCTTAAATTTATAAGGCTATGGGACATTTTTACATTTATAAGACATTTTATATCATACCTTTGGCAATATATGATCTTAATAAATAAATGAATAAAAAACTAAAACTTAGGACCACAGCTAAACACCTGAGACTGAGGTATTCCTATCTTATGATGCAGCAAGACAGTGACCTAAGCAGTCTGGCAAAGGGTCTCTCCTTACTTAAGGTCTATTCAGGCTAACAGAGACCAGTTTAGGAATGTATGTCTAACCTCCTTGCTTTTACTAGCATTGTTAAGCTGTAGCTAGTTTGGTAAACAAAGTCATACATAACAGAACTGTTATATTCTATAATGGTGTACTATAAAAAGGTCCAGAAAGTTCCCAGTCTCTCTGTGCACTGTGCTTATGAGTTAAGAGTCTTATCTTGATGTTAAAAGAGCATCAGTTCAGAAATTGTTATCTTTTTAAGGTTAAACTCAAGAGGGATAAAGCTATAAAATCCTAATCTTATAAGACAAACAAGTTAATAGTTAGTCATCTCATAAAGGATCAAGTTCTCTGATATGTTCATATTTAGTTTCTCATATATGTTTTCAAAATCAAGTCTAAAACAAGTAACTAGAAACAAGCAACATTCATCTAGTTTAGATATTTGTAACAGATAATGGTCCTCAAATGCTTCAGAGATCTGAGACTATGGCATTTAAAATGTTTATTTAAAAAAAAAAAAACACTTTTTTTTTTTTATAGAGAAACATGCCAGCTCCCGGCAGCATCACTGTCTCCTCCAAAGAAGATGATTGAGAGCAGAAGAACCTCCACCTGTAGCCTGCTTTAAATGTGGCAAAGCCAGCCATGGGGTGGAAAAAACTGCCGTTTACCCCAACTGCTGCCCAGACCCTGTCCAGACTGTGGACAAACAGCACGCTGGGGAGTAGATTGCCCCACTTTGCCTAGATGAGGTAATCCAGCCCCCCCCTCCCCCAGGTTCCTACTTCATAGGAATGTCTGTCAGATCTCCTGGGCCTGGCAGTTGAAGACTGATGCTGCCCTGGGACCTGTGGTAGCTGTCTAGGTAGTTAGTAAGTCCCTGTCATTTTTAATAGATTCAGAAGTCCTTTGGTCTGCATTACTCAGATGAAATTTATCCTTCTCAGATCTGATGGTGTTTGATGACTAGACTACTGATAGCTTCGACAGTTTAACAGCACCCCACCCCATCCCACCCCACCCCTACCCCCCACCCCGCCCCAAGGCTAAAACTACCTTGGAAGTTCATTAGTTCGTTCATTAGTTAAGTTTCTAGTTAAAAAATACAGACAGGTTTGCCTTGTTCACAGGCTTCATAGTAAAGGATAAACAGGTTTCAGATGTAACTTTCCACTAAAGGAACCCAGAATATGATTTGAGATGTATAAATGCAAGTTGTAAAGGTAAATTATTGAAGGTATGTAAAGATGTTTTGGCTTCTGTCCCCTTTCTATGCTATTGTTACGCAGGGATTTTGGCAATTCAGAGTTTTAGCATTGATAAATGGAGTTCTGATAACTGAATAGAGCACCATCTACTATTCAGTCACAAGCTCAAGGTTTTAAATTTCCTTTGGTTGTCCTCTAAGTATAGACTTAAAGGTGCATTTCATTGGGTTAAAACATGTATCAGGCTCTCTAGACATAGGGAAAATGTTCATGCCTTTTAACCCAAAGCCACAGCCTTTGCTATGACACCAAGGTGCAAATCTGCTCCAGCTATTTTGCAGGCACCTGCATGTTCTTGGGGAAAGGGTGTTGCTACTGTATGAAGGAATCTGGCCTGGTGGAAACTAATTATCTAATTGTCTCCACAAATTATCTGAAGAACTTTGCCAATACAACCAGGGCAATCTGGTAATCTTCACTCTTCCCATGTCTAGTCCTGTTCATAGGGCTGGTGGTAATAATCTATTTTTTCTCCTAGCACCTTGCCTTCTCTGCCGCTTCCAGGAATGGATTCAAAAGGTCTCCAGGATGGTGGTTAATGGAATGCTTCTTCACCCTACCTCCTGCTGAGCATGAGCTCACCAACTCCAGACTCCCCCTCCCCATGTCGTCCCATGCCAACAGGAAGTAGCCAGATTTGAACCAGCACCCATATACCCAAAAAGGTTGGGATGTTCAGTTGGAACCTCCAGCTCACTCCTGCATGGTCTGAGAAGCTCCATTCCTCTTTCTCCAAACCCACCCACTCAGAGAATCTCCAAACATGGGAAGGCACCAAAAAGTCCAGTTCCACATTCCTGGCAGCTATTACAGCTTCCTCCTCTGAAGTGGCCAGCTGCCCAAGTCCCCACCTAAAGTGCCCAGCTTTTGACCATACTTGGGCATAAACCCAGCTTGTGGCAGACACGTCATCACTCCTCACCTACCACCTATAATGTCTCCCTGCTTTTGTTTGTGGGCATGGCTTCTCTGGCCTCAATCTCTGGGATTTGAGAACCTGCCCGGGAGTTGATTTGCTCAAATAAACCTGTTGTTACACTTTTTCAGTTTGGCTTGATCTGTCTTACTGCATGGGCGGAGAAACCTATTATGGGGTGGGGGTTGTTAGCATTCTTACTCACCCCTTGGGGACCCGCCCAGTGTCCTCCTGATGCCATCCTAAACTCCTCCCACTTCACTCTTTCTCTCCCCCTTCTCGCCAGAGGCAGCGCACACTTCTTTCTTTCTATCTCTCTCTCTCTTTTCTCCTTCCCTCCATTCCCATTCCCCTTTCCCCAAACCCCAAAATAAACTTGCCACATGGACATCTCATCTACATGCATGGCATGTTTCACCCGCCATGTGGCACCTTGGTCCAAAACCCACCAAGGCCCTCCTGCACGCCGTATCATTACATTGGTGTCTCAACTCGGATAGGCCCTCCTGACAGCCCCTCCCATGCCAGGATCCTGGACCTAGTCTACCCACAACAGGCTCCAGCTCACCCTATCACTCACCACCCCATTCACTAGTGGCAATCTTGTAAGTTTTAATTGGGTTGTTACATCCCCTCCAGAATTGCCCACAGCTCCTTTAGGCCCCTCTGGCTTTTGTGACATGATCCCTGATTTTTTCCAATGGATGTGATTCCCTCTTGGAGCTCGGTTTTTGTTCTCACCTCCTCAAAAATCTTAGTACTAGGTGCCGAGACTTCTGACTTAGCCAGGCTAAGTTGACCCCCGTTGAGTGTGGCGATGGCCCTCTTCAATGGCTTGATCCTCATTCTGTCCTCCCTCTATCCCCTGGGGACACCCACAGCTTCAGGCTGTAGGGATTCCTTTTCCCTGTCTCATCCATGGGCACCATGATATTTTGGGGGCATGTATGACTTCTGTGAGTGATCAGGGCCTGTCCCCACTCTGATGTGGTCTTTCACTCTTTTCCTTTCTTCCCTCAAACTTCTTCCACTAACTCTGCTGCATGTGGCATGTCTGCTTGGTGGCACACCTTGGCAGGGCCCGCCAAAAGGTACTCACTTACTTGCCTCCACCCTCAGCAGATCTGCTCCCTCCCACCTGTAACAAGTCTCCTTTCTCTTTTACTGGCTGCTTGGCCTTCCATTCAGTACCACCACTCAGGTCTCTGGTGGAGCTGCCCACTTCTGACCTCCCATCACATGGTCAGGCGGGCACCATCTTGACTAAGGTCAAAGACAGACAGGTCATGTGGCTCCATCGCCATATTTGATAAAGGCAATTACATGGTCAGGCAGACGTCTTGGCTAAGGTCAAAGAGGGACAGGTCCTATATCCTTATTGCCATCTTTACTAAGGGCAGCAAAATGTCACTTCCTGTCCATGGTTCAAGCATGAGCAGAGCACCTGGCGCTTGGGTCCTATGGATGGGGGAGGTCAGGTAAGCTCTGCCTCGAGCTTACAGAGCTGAGGACTCGAGCCTCCAGTCAAGGCCTGGCATTCCTCCACAGCTACTCTCAGTTAATATGGGCCGGGCCCAGAGACCTAGCCTCTCCTTCCCGGGTTCTAGGGCTCTAGGGCATCAGCAGCACCACATGCTGGTGGTATGACCAACTTGTCAGCTCATTTGTAGATCAGAAAAATCAAGCCTTACTTTTCCTAGAGCTACTAGGTCTCTTGACATAAATAAATGATTTAAATGCTTCAGATTACTTTCCCCTTCTATGATATTGCTATATCAAGATTCCAAAGGTTCAGATTTTAACATTAATAGAATTCTGATACTCTTTGGGTCACAAGCTCAGGATTTTCAATTTTCCTTGGTTGTCTTCTAAATATAAACTTAAATTTCTCATCAGGCCAAAGACATCTCTGTCCAATCTGTACCTGGACAGCCCTCAAATACTTTAGAGATCTGCAGAATATGGCATTTAAAATGTTTAATTAAAAAGTTTTCGTGATAGACATTCTGGCTCCTGGCAGCACCTTTATTTCCTCCAAAGATGATGACTGGGCACAGAAGAACCTCCACCCAGAACTTGCTCCAGAATGGCAGCACGAGCCACTGAGATGGGCACAGAAGAACCTTGACTGCTGCCAGGACTTTCTTCAGACCACGGACAACAGGACTCTGGAAACCCATTGCCTCACTTTTGCCTCGACAAGGTAGGCTGGTCCTTCCCACAATTTCCTACCCCACAACTGTTGGATCTTCTGAGGCCTGGCAGGCTTAGGCCTGGCAGCTGAAGACTAATGTTGTAGCCCTCAATGACCATGGAGGACCCTGGGGTGGCTGTCTGGGAAGCCAGCAGGTTAGTCTCTGTCACTTTCAATTGCTAACTCAGGTAAAATTTATCCTTCTCAGATCTCTGATGCCATCTGACAACCAGGCTTTGCTTCAACTACCTTCTCAGTTCTCTATGTAAAATTCGCAGCCTCATTCTCTCAGGGCTACTACTGCTCTCAGTGTCTTCTGGTGAATTAGATAAAAAGAAACAGCCTTAAGGTTTATGTATGTGAAGACAGGAAAGCTGTCTCACCTCTGTTCACTCTGAGGATGTTTAGGGAAGCTTCTTTCCTCCTTCACTCATTCAACCACTTCCATTCAGTAAATTTCCTCTGGTTATAGATTTAAAGATATGTTTCATCGGGCTGGAGCCAGGAAATGTTCATACCTTTTAACCAAAGCCATAGCCTTTTGCTATGACACCAGGATGTAAAGCTATTCCAGCTGTCTGACAGATACCTGCAGGTTCCTGGGAAAAGTTCTGCTACTGTATTAAGAAATCTCGTCTGATGAAAACTTAGTCTCCAGAGCCAATTTTGACCCCACCCATTTTCGAGCATATTTTACAGTTTCATTCCTCCTGCCAGATTCATGCCAAGGCCAATCCACAGGGGGTCCTCCAGATATGCCAGCCCCTGCACCAGCTCCGAGGATGCCAACCACCAACTGAGGATGCCAACCAGGAGAATACTGACAGGTTAACTTCACCCACATGCCCACTCATGAAAACTCTGTTATCTCCTAATTTGTTGACACATTTTACAGGATGAATGGAGGCATTTCCACCTCCAGAGGAACAGTAGATGTGATGGCTCCTGTACCCCTGATTTGGCATGACATTCCCCCAAGCTCCTGGAACAGCACTGCTGCAATCTGCCTTCTCAGCTCCATCAAGGAACAGACGCCTGAGAGATCTCCACAATGACAGCTAACTTCACTCACACCTCCCGCTTCATAAATGACTCCCAACTTCCCCCTCCCCACTTCATCCCAAAATCAGCAGGAAGCAGTGTTGAGAATTCAGCACCCTCATCCTCCCAACCAACCTGCTATCCATAATTCACCTTTTAATAATAATCAAAATGGAGGAATGTTAGTATTCTGACCTATCCCTTGGGGACCCACCCCTCCTAACGCTGTTCTACATTTGCTTTAGGAAAATCTCCTCCCCCTTCGCTCCCCCCCCAAGGAGATAGCATGCACCTCTCTCTTTCTCTCTTTCTCCCTCTTCTTTCTGTCTCTCTCTCTCTCTTTTCTCCTTACCTCCATCCCCACTCCCCTCCTCTCAAACCCCAAAATAAACTTGCCACATGGACATGGCATCTACCGTGTGAGTAACTTTCCACCGTCTACCGTGACTACATAGCCTGTCTCACCTGCCATGTGGCACCTTGGTCCAAAACCCACCAACGCCCTCCCTCATGCCACCGAATCATTACAGGGGTGGGGGCAGCAAGCCTATTACTCATCAAGAGATTCTAATAAACTTTGATTGAACATTTTAAAATCCTTTCTAGACACCAGTCAAGGACTTCCTTTCCTTCCAACATCTGAGAGGTGGGTCCTCTGGAGAGGAACCCCCACACTGCCAACTCAACACCCCAAATTCATCTGAAAGAAGCCAGTTTGGTCATTGCCTCAATCCCATAATGGCAGCCAGGGTTACTTTACCTCTTCTGAGAGAGGAGGGATGATAAAAACAGGAGGTAGAAATTGGCTAGGCCATTTAGGGTAAAAAGACTCCAAAGAAAAGAAAAGTAACCCCTTTCTCTCTCTCTCTCTCTCTCTCTCTCTCTCTCTCTCTCTCTCTCTCTCTCTCTCTTCTTTTTTCTTCTTTCTTTTTAAAGACAGGGTCTTTTTACATAGCCCTGGCTGTACTGAAACTCATTATCTAGACTAGGCTGGCAGAGACCCGCCTGCCTCTGCCTCCCAAGTGCTGGGATTAAAGGCCAGTGTTTACCACACTGGGTACTAGTCTTTTTCTTATCTAAGAGCCTTTTTTTTTTTTTTTTTTTTTTTTTTTTTGAGTTAGGGTTTCTCTGTGTAGTTTTGTGCCTGTTCTGGATCTTGCTCTGTAGACCAGGCTGGCCTTGAACTCACAGAGATCCGCCTGGCTCTGCCTCCCCAGTGCTGGGATTAAAGGCGTGCCTTGGGAATGTCCTGGGACTCTTGGCAGTTTCATCCCTTGTCAGAAACCAAAGGTGCCAAGTGTTTGGGGAGCTCTGATCTTTGATCTAGTTCGTGGATGAGTCTAGGGTTATCTATTTAGGGAGGTGGAATGTTAAAGTAGCAATGAAAGTCTGTTAAGGGAAAACTCCTGGTCAAGAGAATAGAGCTTCTGGCCTGGGTGCAGACCTAACATTCCAATAAGGTCATGATAATCTGCTGGCCAAGGAACCACCTCTAGCAAGCAGGCTCACCTTAAGTCACGCTGACGAAATAGATGCAATAATTATTGTTTTATGCTAGGGGCCTAACTCAGGCTCATTGAGTTGACCACCAGTTAGACAGTATCATCTACCTATTGCAATTTCTTACACCAATATAATATAGAAAAAGGGCCAATATCTTAATTAATTTGAAGAAGTGTTTTTGTTTTTAAAAAAGTTTAAAATATTAAATGTGTTTAGGAGAAGGGATTAAAGTCTTTATCTCCCCCACCTTGTAAGACTTTTATGCAAATGTTTTAATCCCGTCCATCACTCAGTAAAACCTTTGTTTACACAAAGGCCCATTGCTGTATCCCAGGAATCAGATGACAAAGGATCAGCCTTCTGGTTAGCCTTCCTCCTTCATTTCCTGAGCCCTGATTTTTTATTTTATTTTTTTATTAAGAAAAATTTTCCATTCATTTTACACACCAATCAAAGATCCCCCCCTTCCCTCCTCCTGCCCCCCCAGCCTCCCCCTCCCAACCCACCCCCCACTTCCCCCAATAAGAAGGCAAGACCTCCCATGAGGAGGCACATGCAGTAGAGGCAAGTCCAAGCCCCTCCCCCTACCTCAAGGCTGTACGAGGTGTCCCATCATAGGTAGTGGGCTCCAGAAAGCCTGCTCATGCACCAGGGACAGATTCTGATCCTACTGCCAAGGGTCCCCCCAAGAAGATCAATCTACACAACTGTCTGGCCATGCAGAGGGTCTAGCCTAGTCTCATGCAGTCTCCACGGTCGTTGATCCAACTTTCATGAGTTCTCACTAGTTTGGTTTGGTTGTCCCTGCAGGTTTCCCCATCATGATCCTGATGCACTTGCTCATAGCATCCCTCTTCTCTCTCCCCAACTGGACTCCTGGAGCTCTGCCTGGTGCCTGGCTGTGGATCTCTGCATCTGCTTCCATCAGTCACTGGAGAAAGGCTCTGTGATGACAGTTAGGGTATCCACCAATCTGATCTCTGGGGCAAGCCAGGTCAGTTCAGGTATCCTCTCCATTATTTCTAGTAGTCCAAGTTGGGGTCATCCCTGGGGATTCCTGGGATCTTCCCTAGCACCCAGTTTCTCTCTATCCTCATCATGTCCCCCTCTATCATGGTATCTATTTCACGGTTTTTCCACTCCATTCCTGGAGGATGAGAACATAAGGGAACGGGATGACCCCTATTTTTTTAAAGACCAGCTGTTGAATAAGACTGTGAGGTCTGGAGATTCAGGACAGGCACCAAAACTACACGGAGAAACCCTGTCTTGTAAAACAAAAACAAAAAAACAAACCAAAGACTGTGAGGTCTGAACCCAGCGAATGGGGGAAAAGACACAGTCCCATCTGAGTGGGAATAAAAAACACATCTGCTTCCTGTCTCTATGTGTTCCATCTTCCAAGTGCACACTCTTAATCAAAAGTAAACTTTACCTTGCTCAGATCTTTCAGCTGGAGTGGTAGTGTCTTCCTTTGCCATCCAGAACTTAACTTCTAACAGAACTGAGGCATCTACTTGTCTCAGTTTGTTCCAACAACCTCCTTTGCCCTGCAATTTTTGTTTGGTTTTTTGAAGACAGGGTTTCTCTGTGTTGCCCTGGCTTTCCTGGAACTCACAATATAGACCAGGCTGGCCTTGAACTCAGAGATCCTCCTGCCTCTACCTCCTAATGCTGGAATTAAAGGCATGTGCCACCACGCCCGGGCCCTGCAATTTTTAAAAGTCCACCCTTTTCAATCTATGCTTCCCCATGATTACACTTAAATTCTATTTCTCTTGGTCAGTTAGCAGTGTGTTTAAAAACTGACATAATACTTTGAAGTCCCCAAGCCCCATACCAGTAAACAGACACCCAGTCTTTTTAA
>CABHPR010125895.1:347-16138 GCA_902168415.1 Peromyscus melanophrys | reverse complement strand
TGTGTGTGTGTGTGTGTGTGTGTGTGTGTGTGTGTGTGTGTGTATGTGTGTGTTAGAGAGAGAGAGACAGACAGACAGACAGACTGTTTCTAACCTGAATTTCAAGAAATAAGTTCCTACATTGGCACTTATTAGTGAGTTCTATTTTTTCAAATTGTTTTTACAATGTGTGTAAACAAAGCAAGCTAAATTTAGGGATGTACTGTTCTTTCATAGAGTTGAGCACCATGAAAGGAATTCTGTGTGTGATAAATTTCATGGCAAGGAAGAATTTGTAAGGCTGTTTTTGTTTTCACATCTGACTACTTACATATCCGACTGTGATGTGGGTCTTAGGAATTTCTGTGTCCATCTACCTAAAGTGAGATAAATCCATCTGCCACTGTAACATCATGTTCCTGAAGCTCAGGTATATTAAAAACAGAACAAGGATGAAAGAAAGCCATCTCCATTTGGTTTAAATTCGTGACCATCATTTTTGGACACAAGGGATTTTCTTTCCCACTTGCTATGCTATGGCAATAAGTGTCTCTCTGTACCACATTTTATTGCAATTCTTTTTTTTTTTTTATGTTGTGAGCAAAGTTCCCTAGGATCTCCTTGTTTTCTGAGATTTGTGATTACATATGCCCTAGCCTGGGGAATTTTCTGACTTTTAATACATGCACGTTTCCATGACTCCTTCTTCTATGCACACCCTCTGCTTCTTCTCAGCCCATCCCCCACCTGACATTCTAGTAAGAAGACCCAGTCCTGGGGGAACACAGACAACCTCCCCAGAACCAGCTGTGTGCTCAGATAAGGAAGTGCTTCCAATGAAGCTTAGTTTGGGGGATGGCACTCTGTCTGGTCTGACAAACCTCGTCTGGTCTTTCCAACCCTGCTCGCCTTTCAACTTCCTCTGCTGCAGTCCAAATCTATTCTGGAATCCTAGAAGGCTGCAAAAGGACAAAAGAACTATCTTTTATTGTTATACGGTTTATGACCTTCCCTCTGATGTTTGATATTTGGGAAGGCTAAGTTTCATTTTGTAACAAGGACCTGCCTTCCTGACCCAGAGGTTATATTAAGAAAGCACAATGAGGGACAAAATCTGCTTAGCTTCAAATACAGCCCTTAGGGGTGGAGATGGAGGAGTACTGGTCATTGAAATCCAGGCCAGTTTCCAGGTTGTAACACTGACATTATCAGTAAACTCCATAGACAAATCAAGGCATTTGTCCTTCCAGAGTCTTAATTAATTCACTAGCTAGAGTGGAAGAGGCACAGAAATTCCCATGACATTGGGAATTCCAAAACACCGCTTTTCACTTCGGATTCTAAAACAGACAAATATTTAAAATCTGAGGTGAAGGTTTCGCACCAATGTGTCTTCACAGGATTTACCTCTTGTAATTGAGGATTCGATTCAAAATTATGAAATAAAAGCACTGAAATTCTGCTCCCATTTTTTACCTCAGAAGAAACAGTGGAGCCTTTAGTCACCAAAAATCAGGAAAAGGCCTGTATAGAGCAAGATGTATCTGACTCTGTGATTTCCTCTGTCGTCTTTTATGAGATAAATATTACAAAAAATACTAACATCCTGCTATATTTACTTGAATTCATTTCTCCTGCCCAAAATAGTCTGAAGGGAAATTCTAGAAACTTGCCTCACCTCTATATATTAAACTGTTAAGTTTAAGACCCTGAATCAGTCAGCCTGTCTCGTCTTCCTCCCAGGCCCCACCCCCAACTCTCCAAGGGAACTCAGGTAGCTTTGTGGAAGACGGGATTTATTGTGGCACTACACTTACACCTCCCTCTGGAGATATCCCATTTTATCCTATCTTTTGCTTCGAAAAGAAAATAGATGAGCTGGCTAAACTGTTAGATCTTACTTCTGGATTCTCCGCAGATTTCAGCTCATGAATGGAAATCCTAGCTGAAACAACATCAAAGGCACGGATTCCAGTTTCTAGGTAGGGCGATCGTCTATGAAAGTATTTCACTACTTGTAACATGCCTGGGACCAAAGAAATCTCTTCTAACACATGAATAAATTAAAAAATGAAAAAGATATTCCTAATGCTGGAGACAGGTAATGGGCACAATCCAAAACGAAGGAAAAGGAATGACTTTTCAAAAATGTCCACTTAGTATCATGTGCATTTCTGAGATCAGTTAGGAAAACATTCATAAATACTTTCCAGGGTTGAAAGATAAAGAAGTTAATGCATGAACTCATGCCTTTTCGGGGGATTCTGTTTTCCGCTCATTTCTATGGACTCGTTCTTATGTTGGATGAACGTCACTTCGCTGTGTCACTGAGTACACGTATCAACACTATTCCTAATGCACATCATTTTATCCTGTTTGAGATGGGGGCCTGCAATCAGGCCCCGGCTAATCTAAAACTCAATCCTTCTGCCTCATTTTCTAAGGGTTGGGATTACAGATGTTCATCACAACTGGCCCAGTAGGGATGATTTTATTTCAGTTATTCAATGAAAACAAAAATCCCTTGAAATAAAATAACTTGTCAAAGTGCAAATCTAAGGCACGGGTTCAAACTCAGTCTGTGTCTGTAAGTCCTACAGAATTCACCACAAATGCCTTTGGGAATTTAGAGGAAAGACGGGGCTATATGACTACAAACACTAGGCTTCCAGTGCAAGCAGTGCTGAAAGCCTGGGTCTGTTTGTTTGTTTTCCACTTTCCACTTTCAAAGGAACGTTCTAAAGGAAATGAGTTAAAATATGACATCCACTTAGGCATTGAAAGTTCTGCATTAAATTGTAGCACTGTTAAGAAAAAATTACTCACAGTTACTAAAATAGTTGTAACTTGCACATACCAGGCAGTAAACAAACAGGTCATTATGGCTCATTAAAATATATCTCCGTGGTGGTCTGATAAGAGACAGACCACTTTTTCTTGTATCTGTTGAGACTTGCTTTGTAGTTGAGTGTACGGTCAGTTTTAGAGAAGGTTCCATGAGGTGCGGAGAAGAAGGTATATTCTTTTGTGTTTGAGTGAAATGTTCTGTAGATATCTGTTACGTCCATCTGAGTCTTAAAGGCTGTTAGCGTCATTTTTTCTGTTTTGTTTCTATCTGGATGACCTATCCATAGGTGAGAGTGGGGTGTTAAAGTTTCCACTATAAATGTGCAGGGTTCAAAGTATGATTTAAGCTTCCGTAATGTTTCTTTTACAAATGTGGGCACCCTTGTATTTGGAGCATAGATGTTCACCTCATAGTAGGGTGCCTTGCCCAGTCTTAATACAAGGGGAGGTACTTAATACAAGGGAAGGTGCTTAGTCTTACTGCAACTTGGTAGGGCATGTTTTGTTGATATCCACAGTAGACCTGCCCTTTCTTGAACAGAAACAGAGGGGGAAGGAATTGGGAGGGGTTGGAGCAGGAAGGTGGCAGCATGGACTGGGAGGAGAGGAGGAGGGGTAAACTGCAGTCAGGGTGTAAAGTAAGTAAGAAAGTAATTAAGTAAGTAAGTAAGTAAATAAGTAAGTAAATAAAATAAATAAATAAATAAATAAATAAATAAATAAGTGAAAATACATCTCAATGCTAGGACATGGTGGCACACAACTCTCTTTAATCCCAGGACTCTGGAGGTAGAGGCAGAAGACATTAGTTCAAAGCCACCCTGACATACATAATTAAGTCTCTCAGGCAAGTGAGAGGTATACAGTGAGATCCTATTTCAAGAACAAATTAAAATACCTCTACTTTTTTTTGTCAATATACCATAGACTCTAAAGTCCATAAAATCCTGTAATAGAAACATAGTAAGGTAATTCAAAGAGTTATTTCTCACAATTCACCAACACATTTTTTAAAAAACCAATTTACACAGAAGAACTAACCCAATAGGTTATCTGATACTAAACGGTCATCCCTGAAAATATACAACAATAAGTTATATGGACCAAGTAGTTTATATTTACATATTTAGAAGTGTGTGTGTGTGTGTGTGTGTGTGTGTGTGTGTGTGTGTGTGTATTCAACAATTAAAAAAAAGAGGGAATAAATTTTAAAGATAGCACAATGGGCTACATGGGAGAGTTTGGAGGGAAGAAAGAAAATGGAGAAATGTGATTATATTATAATCTCAAAAAAATTAAAACTTATCTCAAAATTTATTTCTTATATTGCTAATGCAAATATATATATATAATACATTGTACATAATATAATATTTTATAGTTCTACATGAAATACTGATAACAAATGGATACAGAATAAGCCTGTAGGTATGGGGAAATCTTTGAAAAATCCTGTGTCATATACTTTTGTATTGACATGTATTCACTATATTTGAGTGTGCTTTTACTTTATAATAAGTATAAAACATTTATATAGAAAATTATGAACTAAATCATTCATAAGGAAACAAATTAAACTAATAGATTAATTAGTTTTATTGTTATCATCAAACGTTGCAGTTTAAAATTTTAGGTAAATTCAAACATGAAAGTTGGTAGCTGTCAAGTTCTTTCTGTCCTGACCTAAGAGTGTCAATTAGTGGCAGAAACTTTATTAGCATGCACGAAGACACAGGATTGATCCCCAGAATGGAGAAAATACTGTTTAATTTTTGCCTTTACTATTGAGCAATAAATTGATGCATTCTTACTCCCACAAGTTACCTTACACTCAGCATCCCTATCCTGCCAGGATTTCTAATAGATGCAATCAAATAATGCTATATCAAAACTCTACTCATATCTCCTCAACTACTTTCACAATGAGCAAATTAATTTATTAACAGATTAGAGATCTAGAATATAACATAAAATAGAGATCAAAGAGTCTGGGGTATGTGGGGCTCATCCAGTGCATGGAAAAGACCACAGTCAGTCAGTCACAGGAACACGAGGCGATGACTGAAAGAGGAAATAAATCAATCTTTTTTTATTTTGAAAAACAAAATAAGAGTCATTAAGGTGCCCACAATAAACTTGGCAGCAATTGCATCATTGTCATGAAGGGATTTATTTTGAAAACTGTTTCCAAAAAGGAATGGGAGAGAGGAATCAGCATAGACTGATAGAAGATAATTCATACCACCTTCCAGAACCCCAGGGATTCTAGATCAGGACAACGGAGGAGGACCCAAATAACAGTTGAAAAAAAGTAAAATAAAGGGTAGTAAGTTTGGAGGAAAAGGCAAATGAACAGAATTACAATAAAGAAATAACCATAAAAGCATTGAGACTATTATCTCAAATGATACCTGAAGGCAAATTGAAAGAAAAAAGGAATAGTTTAAGCTATTTAGTTTTACTGATTTGTCCTTTAGAAAACCAGCAAAAAAAAAAGAAAAAGAAAAAACCCAACTTCAAGCATTCAGAAGTGCTTATGGAAGTATTTGCAAATCAACCAGCAGTCCAAGAGAAGACTACAGAGAGGGGTATGGTACCAATTGAAAAACTATCAGAATTCTGGCCAAGGATCCTGGCAGTTTCCAAGCATCAGAGCTTTCAGACAGTTTGGTTTTGGGAAGACAAAACGTTACAGAGAGAATCATGAAAATGTGTCCCACATGGAGATTAAAAGAGGGATTAAAGTATAAAAACATCAAGCCTTCACCTGTCGAGTGTTAGGAAGGAACAACTCAGAAGGAAAAAGGGAGTTACTGAGAAAGAGGTCACATCCACTCTCTTCACTCCCGACTTGACTCCTCCTCACTGGTGACAAAGTTTGTTTCTCGTCATCAATCTCCATTTTCCAAATGAACAGGTCACCAGTGTATTAAATACAAGCCAGAGCACAAGCAAGCCTTAGCAAAGATATGTTCAGCATTGGCACACACAGCCACCTCAAACAAAAAGAATAGTGAAATGACCATTGTACATTGGCCAAGAAGAAAAAAATGTTACTCAAAGTAGAGTAATCAACAAATACAATGTCAGTGAGGGAAAGATGTTATATTTGAAGAGTTCAAGACTATTTCTGTGCAGTGAAAAAAGTCATCAAATAAATTGGCAATGGCATACATATTTTGCTAAAAAATTAATAAGAAAGACATTAATAATGAAAAGGTCTTGGGTGGAACTGGAGAGATGGTTCAGCAAGTAAAGAAGCTTGCCACCACATCTAATGAACTCAGGTCAACCCCCGAAACCCACTTGGTGGAAGAAGAGAACTCACTCCTCCAAGTTATCCTCCACACATTCCTGCATGCGCGCATACAGACACACACACACACACACACACACACACACACACACACAAACATATAATAGTCTAGGGCTGAGGAGATGGTCCAATTAACAAACTACTTGCATGCAGACCTCAGTTCTGTCCACAACACACATGAAAAGCCAAGAATGGTTTGCAACCCAAGCCCTGCGTAGTAGCACAATGGGGATCCCTGGGGCTTCCCTCCAGACAGTCTAGCCAACTGGTGAGTTTGGAGTTCAGTAAGAGATCCTGCTGCCCCTCCACTGCTCCCCTCCAAAAGGTCAATGTCTCTTTGGTTCCATGTGTGTCCCCAGCAAACAAGAGCACACAGAGTCAGAAAAATTTAGTTGAGTTCAAAACAATAAAGAAATTGAAACTATATAAACAAACATAGACTAGTTCACCACATCAAAAATAACTCCATTTTAGAAATTAAAGCTAAGGAAACTGCATCTTCTTAGCCATAATTATCTCTTCGTTCATGGTGATGAATTTAACTGATTATATATTAAAGACTGTTCTGTGATTATTGATCCACACATTATTAATAGTCATAAAGGAAATAAGAGAATGAGAATTCAGGTCACACATGTATTCAGTGATTATTGGAATCAGATGGTCATTTCATTCCATGTGGGAAATACTAAGAGTACATAAAAGTACATGGAAATCTCACATTTAAACCAAAAAGAAATCAATCTCATTGCTAGTACAAAATCATGAACTTCAGTCAAGGAGACTGGGAAACAGTGCAGAGAAAATACTGAAGTATAATCACAGGTGGAAATCTGTGTTACCTGTCGTACACATTGGATCAAGGCAAACACAAGAACAGATGACTCCATACTAAAGGACTAGCTTTAAATTCACTACCTTTTTTCTATTTTACCTATAAAGAAACTGTATTCATATGATATAAAAAATCATTGGAACTCACTTAGCATAATTATAAAGTTCATTTAATGGACATGGGGTCAGTAACAACCCTTAGCCATACTATAGAACATGGACTCCAATAAGGGAATATTTTATCAATGCACGGTTCAAGGGTCCCTAGCAGTATTGTGGTGATTTAAATAGGTATGTCCTGCAGGGACTCGTGTGTCTGAATGCTTGGTTCATAGGGAATGGCACTATTAGGAGGTGTGGCCTTGTTGGAGGATGTGTGTCACTGTGGAGGAGGGCTTTGAGGTCTCATATCTGCTAAAGCCATGCCCAGTGTGACAGTTCACTTTCTGTTCCATTTGAATCAAATGCAGAATTCTTTGCTACCTCTCCAGCACCATGCTTTGCATACTGCCATAATGACAATAATGGACTAAACCTCTGAGCTGTAAGCCACCTACGCCAATCAAATGTTTTCCTTTACATGAGTGCTGTGGTAATGGTATCCCTTCACAGCAATAGAGACCCAAACTACAATGTGTCAAGCCTATAGGAGTCACTGAATGCAAAGAGCTGAATGAATGAATTCGTATGGGAGGAATATATATATATAATCTATGATCAGACTGGCTCCTTAAATACTACCCTTGTGAACTGGGGTATACTTACATTGTCTACATTTTACATTATAATAAATACAATGTTTAAAAGAAAAGTAATTCTCATGGAGTTTTAAGAGCTCCAATAACATACATTCTGAGAATCAAAAACAGTAACAGTTAAAACTTCCATGCAACAGAAAATGTTAAAGATAACAACAGTAACAAAAAAAAAAATCAATGACCACCGATGCTCTTTTAAAAAGTGTGAAACACAAGCATGAATAAAACATCACAAAATAAATGTAGTGGAGATGACTGTGTTGATACACACTTGGTTTTTTTTTTTTTATTTATTTTATGTGCATTGGTGTCTTGCCTGCATGGATGTCTGTATGAGGGTATGGAGCCCCTAGATCTGGCTTCACTGATAGCTCAGCAGTTGACAGCACTGGCTGCTCTTCCAGAGGACCCAGGTTCAATTCCCAGCACCCACATGGTGGCTCACAGCTGTTTGATACATATTTGTAACCCTTGAATGTACTAGGAACACATAGGAGGGTCACAGCTATTTTAATGCTTTATTAATAACTGAAGAAAAATCCCTCTAGTATATCCTAAAAAAGCAATTACAGGGGGTCAGCGAGATGGCTCAGTGGGTAGAGGGACACACCACCAAACCTGACAACCCAAGTTTGATCCCTAGAACCTACACAGTGATGGGATAAAACTTAACTCCTGCAAGTTGATCTACCTCCACAAGCACACTATGGCATAGGTGAACCTACACACAGAGAAATATACACACAAAACAACACAAAGCAAAAACAATTAAAATTAATGTCAACCCAACTAATTAAATCCTTTAAGTGGAATATGTACCCTCACATACCTCCAATTAGACCCTTAATTAGAAATGCTATCAGTCAATCTCTGTCTACCTCGACAGAGCTGAAAATTGTCACTGAGTAAAAGGTCAAAGTATTTTTAACTGTTGAACAGCCTTGAAACATGTCTGTAGAGAGGAATCATTCATAAGTCTAAGGCACATGTTACAAAATAAAGGGTGAAAACCACATATATGAAAATATAACTATTACATTCAATTGCCTGAAAAGTTTTTATTTTTCCCAGTTTTGTTCCATACTAAAACTGTTTCAAGGAGGACATTATCTACATGGGGATAGTTTATATATGTGTCCTGGCTTTTGGCTTCTGACACACTGTTGAGTTAGGAGTTTACATCCTCCTATTTACATCTCCTGACTCCACCTCCAAAGTTCACAGGTGATTGTGACTGTTTCTGCTGGAGAACAATTATTTGTTCTCAATTTTAAATGTGTTTGCTTTAAGAATGTTCTTATTAAGAAACACCAAGGAGCAAACCATATGCTGATGCTGAGTAATCTAGTTTAGTCACACTCCAAACAATTTACACCCAAACACATCTTCCAGCTTAAAGTCAGCCTCCAAAACACAGTGTCTAAGTGACATAGACCTTAGAAAATACTCAGAAGATGAGAACAGTATGATTTTTAAACGATTGTGTAATGGGAACCTGGACTTTAATTACTTTGGAAACAACTTTTCAATGAAAAAGAGTAACCATGCCATATTTAGGCTAAACAGAATAGAAACTTTAATCTATTATCTATTTAATTTTTATCTATCATCTCACCATTTTATTTTCATAAACCATAAATTATGCAATGGGAGATTCATAATTAGGCTAGCACATCATTAGGTAGACCATGACGAACATTACCTTCCATAGTTCAGCTGCTAAAAATGAAATTAAAAATGAATATTGCAATTGCCAAATGCAAAGGATTTAAAGCTTGCAGTTGGGTACTGTGGTGAATATTTGCATTTCAGCCTGGAGCACAGTAGGTCAGTGTACATGTGTCAGAAGTCCTGGGAAGCTGTTCACTGTCCAGGCCTACTTAGTTTGTTTATAGCTCACACAGTTGGAATGAGATTAAGCAACATGCATAACAGATTGTTTCTTTATACTAAATTCTACTTCATAAAAAATGGTACAGAACCTACATAAAAAATTTGATTCAGCTATTCCCAAAATCTTATGAGGAAGATTATCACTTCCCACTAAGACATCTTCCCAAATATAATGGCACATACTTTATCTATGTTGTTACAGTGAGACAGTGTAAGCATGTATATCTGCATGTCAATCATGCCTACAAGCAGGCTCGGTAAAAAGGTATCATGTATTTATATTAAGTTTCAAATACCTTTCCCTCCCCATGGTTTGACCTATATTGGAAGTTAGGCAAATAGAAGTTAAAACTCAAATAGCATTTTTTCATATAAAAATTCATGAACATCATTACCACATATTTTCATTCATTTAAAAAAAGAGATGATCTAAATACCATCTGTGCATGATAGTCTAATTAGGGGATTAGGACCACAGATGCTGTGTTTGCTCACATGTTTAAGCACATGCCCCTCTGACCACTGCATTAAAAAAAAAGTTAATTAACAAATAAATAAAAGTGAACGATGTGCAGGTAGTGCAAAACAGCTCTTTCCATTCAGCACTGACAACCAGAGTGAAGCATCCCCCACAGACCTGAGCTGCTGCACTCTGCTTGGGAAACGGTACATCTTCCTTGGCTTGCGCACCTGCCCCAGTACAAGCCCGAGGACAAACCTGGCATCACATGAATCAGATCTCAGTAAGTTTATACAGCAGTTTACAGAACACCGGTACCTACAGCCCGTGCCAGGCTGGAGGTAATAAAGTCTCTTTAATTTGGATTTGGTATCTAGAACACAAAGCCCAAGAGAACACAAGACTGTTCGGGAAGCAGAGGAGGGAGCCATTCCACCAGAATGATAGGTGAGTCCCATGTGACCCTCTATGATCTATGAAATAGAACCTTTGATATGTTAGCTTCAGAGCCATGCAGTTACAGAAGTGCCACTGAGTTTGGAAGGGCAAATGATAACTGAGTCAATATGGAAGTCGAAACAGAGCTCAAGACTGCTTTTCTTATCTGGTAAAGTTTTCACACTGAAATAGCTTTAAACTAGGAACACTGTATGCACTCTAAGAATATCAATTCACTCCAGCCATACACACAAGAATCAGGGAGTTGATGCTTCATAGCATTTTAGGGTGTCATCAATTAAATTCACCTAGAAAATAAGTGCAATCCTATTCTGCTGTATGTCCTGAATGGAAAGGAGTATCCTTGGACACTTTCTGCGCTTGGAAAGCCAGGTAAGGTGTACACACACACACACACACACACACACACACACACACACACACTCAATCTCAATCTCAATCTCACTTCCTGAAAAAAGGCATCTTGTTGCCCTCTCCATACAGACCAAGATTTAAAAAACAAAAACAAAAAAATCCTAAGTAAAACAAAAGATCTTGGGGGTTGGGGATGTAGCTCAATCAGGAGAGTGCTTCCTTAGCATGTGTGAATTTCTAGGTTGAGTCTTCAGCACTGCAAAAATGGGTGCAATAAACATGCCTGTAATCCCAGCACTCAGGAACTGGAAGCAAGAAGATCGGAAGTTCAAGCCAGACTGGGCTGTGGAGAGTGGATGAAGTCCTGAGTGAATGCGTGCTGTGGGCGTGAGCCAGACCATGTCAAGGACCCAATGACTAAGATCCATGGAAAGGGTAAGGCCTTCCTCAGTTGTCATTTCTGCAGAAATGTCAAAACCTTCCTGATACGAGCATGAATGTGGAAGAACAATTGACCTTTAGCTATGACCAATGTACGGAAAGCAGCAGCCACCTTTTCTTCCAAGGATGGCCACAGCCTGAACTTCTCCCATACAGAGGCCTCCCATGGAGTCTCAGTAAGCCCCCATTCTAGAAAGTGTTGTACACAATAAAGTCCCAGAGTTTCTGGGTTGCATAGTTGGTGCCCTCCATCAAAGCCAGCACATCTCACCCACTCTCAGCTTTTCTGTACGTGTGTCTGTCCTTTCTCCATTCTACTGTTGCCCCAGTCAGATGTCCGGAACCAAGCCGTGCAGGAAGTGGCGCTGGGCTCCATAAGACCATGACTCTAAAGAAATCAATCAAGTCATCCCCACGGGCTTTTAAAACAGGAAAAGTAAATCAGTTAAACTTCCTCACTTGTTACCAACACCCAAGAAGAAAGATGCTTTGCATTTAAATTAAATGTTCCATGAAGAAGAAAGTCAGTTCATTTGCACCACGGCTCTCCCAACACTCACACACCTTGACACATGAGTCTTCTCCCACTTTTTTGTTCCTGTTCCAACCACAGCACTCTGTACCGGGAGGAACTGGCCTGCTAAAGAGCAGCTATTTATGTCATGGTTTCATAAGACAGAACCATGTCCAGCTGGAAATAACTTCAGGCATTTTCGGTCCAAACCAGCTATATAACTAGGTCTCTTCAAGTCAAATTAGGTCTATGTAGATTCTCCGTATTCTGGTCCAAATAGCAAAAAGCCTTCATTTAAATACAGCTTAGAAAATGTGGAATTATATGCTATTCTTCCAATGGTCAGGCTCTGTTGGCTATTGACTGCTGCATTCCCCCCCTTGGATGGTGGGAGCCATTCCTTATGAATATTGGCGTCTGCAACAATTTCATATTGTCAACAGATGCGGCAAGGCTGCTTATTCAGCTCAGGAGTGGCTGCCAGTGGAGGCTCATTGCTTCAGGCTGTGGCAAATTAATCCCAGAGGAGATGAGTTCTATTTGTTTCTCTAATAGTGGAAGAAAATATTGACGAGAGGGTTCTGAGCCATGTATGAAGGACAAGAGTCCTAGAACATTTACTGGCTCAGTTCAGCATCCTCAGGTGGGTGCTCAGAGCATCCTCTTCAGCGCACTCACCTCACAGACTCCTCTTTCTCCAGGCAGAGTTCTTCCTCTGTTTCAGTGAAAGGGCCTAGCCTCGTGGACAAGACGTACTTGTATCTGGTACTAAAACATTTGAAGGAAATAATAAAAATGCCACGAAAGTGACAAATGTAAACAAGGAATAGCATTTTCCTTTTACTGTCTGATTTTGAAAAGTCTGATTATTTTTAGAGGCTCAGCATCTTATATGAGTAAGTCATTTGGTCCACTGCATTTTACCATAATGAGCTAATATCCTAACGGGAGCCACTATTTTCTATACTCTTCCTTTATATATGCTATTGAAAATGCATCCTCACCACGAACAAAAACTGGCAGGCTTTAATTATGATCACGTAAGGTCCATGGCCCAGTAGAGCAAGCGCAGAGTAAAAAGGGGCAAGGGTGGAAAGAGAAATATTTTCCAGTTCTTTAAGTAGAAATGCCATTTAAATTGTTTTATGGTCATCCAATAAGAGAAGTTACTCAACATTTTAATAAGAGTTACCAATGTAATATTATACTTTTAATGGGTACTGAACAAATGGAAATAAACACACAAGTAGCGGCTCTGAATGTTAACCCTTCCACTGTTGTTAGATGAATAGCAATAAGTAACATGTGGATCCGAGGGCAAATTCAATTTGATGTTTATGTGCATTGGAAACTTATTTGGTCCTTTCTTTAAAAGTAACAGTAGGTGAAAGGGTTTTTTTTTTTTTTTTTTTTAAAGCTAGGCAATGTGGCCTTTGTGTGTAATTGCACTATTCCTGAGGATAAAGCAGGAAGACTGTGGCAAGTTTGAGATCACCCCCAGGTTACAGAATGAGGTACAGTCCAGCCTGGGCTATAGAATCAGCTCCTGTCCCAAAACAAACCGAAAGAGTGGATATCAGCTATCTTTTCTTATCCTTGATTTTAGGCTTCTAAAATCTTAACTACAGTTTCGAAGGAGTCCGGTACTTTTTAAAATATAGATGCAGGGCAATGCAACAAGGGCAGCCACAGGAGTCCAGGTAGGAAAGTAAATGTTATGGGGTTTCTTGATTTGGAAAAGTTTTTTTCTTTTTAAAAAAAAGCGGGGGGCGGGGGGGGGGAGAATAACACGAAATATGATCCTTGCAAAACTAGAACGTAGTGCAGACTGACCAGAATCCTCGAAGCTGGATCCAGGAATCATTGGCTTTGCAGAGACCATGTGCCCACCCGGCACACGCAAAGCCATTGTGTACTGTCTTCCCTTCTGTCTCTCTCTCCTTCCAGCTCACCCCCCTTACTTCAAAACACAACAAGCTGTTTTGAGCTGACATTTCGAGCATACGGCCATCCCGAAGAATGTTCTGCCAAGTGCCTCTTCTCCGAGGAGAAGTCTTCCTGTCACCTCTTTCTGTACAGGGGAATGTACCTATCTTCTTTCCACATTTCCCTATCCCCACCACCCAACTGTCAGGTCATCTAATTCTCAGCTCCTCACCTTCCATCTATCTACTCCCCGCTCTCCTTCAAGTATCCCTTTTCTACTTATGCATTCACTCTCATGTATTTTGGGCAGACACTTAAAAAAAATGCTTGTTCTCTGTCTCCTATAGACTGTCACCTCCATTCTTCTGACCTTTTCCTCTCCATGGTTGACCGCTAAAACAAAACACATGCTAACCTATAACAGATTTCTTCCCAGACAATGGGCTTCAAGGTTTTGATTTTCTACTTTCTGTTAGTTAAAGAAAAAAAAAAAAATCATGTAGGTGGCCCAATGGAATTTGGATATCCATAAAATGTACTGATATTCCTGCATGCCTTCTAGGTGCCCATTACAGCAACAATCCCTATTCTGACTACACCTGTTTGTCCTCAGGCAGGGGATATTAAAATGACTACAATTCTACACTATTCTAATGTATTAATGACTTAGCATGAACTTCCTTTTACGTATATTTTAGTATCCATGGTTTACTTGAGAGTCACACCATCACTTAAACATTTCTTTCTTGCCTATCTAAATTATTTTTTAGGTTTATTTAATACATTTTTTTTATATTTTAAAATTTAGTTTGGGAAAGATTTGAGAGTACAAATAAACCATTTGTTTTGTGAATGAGATGTCTGAAACTCAGAGAATGAAATTATTGGTCCAGAGTTTCAGCCATATTTATGAATTCCAAGAAAGATAATGTGGACTATGAGAAAACATGCATAAAATAACACATGATACGATCATATTTCTATAAAGGCACAAAGCCATGACAACACATGTTATTAATATACAGCATTAGACATCCAAACTGGAAGAGTTCAAAGGCAGACTATAGCGATGGAGAACTCCAAAGAGATTCTGAGTTTCTGTACACATCCTATTCATTGCTCTGCACAGTGGGTTCGTGAAATGCTTAACTATATCTAGTTACATTCTTTTAACTTGGGCAATTTCCTGCATGCATATTTTAAAGTCGAAGACAGAAGAATAGAACAACAAAGAGGGAACTACATATATATGTTAGAGCCAGATTATGAATTTATCATAGACTAATAGACCCCTTGCTGGGTCTCCTTCCAATCCACAGTACTGTAGAGTACCAAACGGGTATGTGAGGCTCACCCGGTTGCTTATAACCTGGATAAAATTGGCTCAAACCCCTTTCTAATTCCAAGGATGCTCAAATCGTTACTAAATGTTTGTAGGGTTTGTTTTGTTTGTTGTTGTTGTTGAAACTGGGTCACTACTTAGCACAGATGGCTTGGAGTTGGCTTATTTTGTGGCCTCAGCCTCCCAGCTATTGAGATAACAGCCTTTGACCACCACACCCAATTCTCTTTAGGTTTTGAGCCAAATCACTGAATGCTGGTGCAGTAGTAGTGGCTACCGATTTGAACTGCATCATCAAACCAAAACCTCAGCTTCTTCCAAAATTTTTGTAAAAATTGTGGTTTCAGTACTCTTATCTCTTATTCCAGTACTCTTCCTTCTTATCTCTCTAGTGGGATGATTATGAGGAGATTACGTTACACAAATGCATTTCATTTCTTGGTAAGTGGCCCATGTTGCATGTCTCAAAATCTTTGCCTTACACCCAAAGGAATCTGAGACCTCAGGAATTTTTCCTGATACCAGTTATTCCTTTTGAGAATATAGTTTTGACCAATTAAGCATTTTTGTTGTTATTGTTACAAATCCAGAATAACTTAAAATATTTTAGCTTATCACAGCTTTCTCAAAATGAAAATACCATTTTTAACAAATTCAGTAATTGAAAG
>CABHPR010125894.1:0-11685 GCA_902168415.1 Peromyscus melanophrys | reverse complement strand
CTCTCTCTCTCTCTCTCTCTCTCTCTCTCTCTCTCTCTCTCTCTCTCTCTCTCTCTCTCTCTCTCTCTCTCTCACACACACACACACACACACAGAGTTTCTATTAATAATCTGCAATAAATGAGATTGCTATGCTGATTATGCCAGAGAAGGAAGCAAACTGAGGTCCAAGGTATTCAAGGAACATATTCAAGGAACATATTCATAGATAGGTAGAGAAAGACTTGAGGTCTGATTACTTACAATAATCTTTAAATTACTATAATGTAGCCTTTTAAAAGGAGCCATATTTAAAGCACACTTACCCCTGTTTTCTTGAAAATCCTACTTGTAATGAATGACACAAGTCTAACACAATCTAGCATATAAAATACAGCATCAACTGCCTCACATCACAAAAATTCCAAAAAATCCAAACACTGCTCGATTTCCAAACATCCAGCTCCTCTCATCAACATGGCTCCATTTTCTAACTGTCATGACTGAAGTGACCCCATGTGCCTGAAGCTCCAGAAGTTCATAAAGAAAGGAAAGCAATGTTCTTCCAGCAATCACTCTTGGGAGGGTCATGGTACCCTTGACTGGGTCACATGACTGAGGCTGAATGGTGGCCAGAGCATTGCTATGGCTAAAGATAGTCAGCGCCACCTATGTCACAGAGACTGAACAGGAATACGGCAGAAGAAAGGTCATATGATTTCCTAAAAGGATGCTAGTCATGCAATAATTAAAAGTGGAAAAGAGCTGAATGCTCCCAGTGTCCATTCACATGTATTGACGTCACGAATTACTGTAGCAACCTCAGGAAACTCAATGAGATCAATGCTATCTTTGTCATTTCAGCTATCAGCAACAGAGACAGAGAAACATTCCTTAAATTCACATCATATATAAATCATAAGATGTTTCACAAGTTAATTACATATCTGGTTGACTGGCATTAGAGGAATAATGTAAAAAGTCACACATTCAGAGCTAAAGGTGTGACACCAGAACCAAGTATCAACTTCTAAGGATTAAATACATTGAATAAATGAAACCAGACTTTGGTCTCATTCAGTACTTTAGTGTTTGACAATAATTAATCTTTTGGACAATAGTCTAATATCTTATACATACTAACTCTAACTTGAAACTTCCTGAAAGTATAAAATCAAGAAGCCGAAAATCTATGTTGGATAAATGTCAGCTTTAGCCACATTCTTGGTTTGAAGAATGTGAAATAAGTTCAGAAATTAAAAAAAAAACGAATCAACAGCAGCATTTATTAACATTTTATGTAAAAAGTATTGAGAAAATAATTTTAATTAAGTTATTACTGCCTATACATGGGGAAAATATTTATGGCATAAAGCTTGACATGCATCAACATATATGTACCATGTCTTTTTTTTCTTTTCTCTCTCTCCTTCCTCCAATCTTTCCTTTTGTTTTATTCCATAGGCAGGCTCACTGTCTACCTCCTTATCTGGAATTCACCATCCTCCTGTCTCAGCCTATGGAGTGTTGGGATTAAAAGCATACACTCTCCTATTCAGCTGATATGTATTTTATTTTATTCCATCTTCAGTCTCCAGTTGGTAAGAAATGAAACTCAAGGCATTTCCAGGATGTACCTGGCATTAGAACTGTGTGAATTCTAGGCCTGTGACTCTAGCACCTGGGATGCTCCTAAAGTTATGTTGTGCACAGTGGTTGCTGCTGGCACCAATGTTTCACCACCTTGAGGCTCTCAAACCTCTGCTCCGTGTGTCTTGAGTCTCTGTAGATAACAACATAGTGTAGGGTGCATACGTCCTGGCAATTTCTCTTGGAATGACTACAGTAGCTAATGGTCATGGGACCCACAAATCTTGGTCCCATTTATATATACTACAAATGGCCTTAAATCCACCTCCTTACCTGTTGGGAATGAGCCCAAAGGATCTTATTCATGAGGCAATATTTTGCAAAAGCTAAGGATGACAGTTTTCCTCAAGAGGATTTTACTTCCAACTCTGCAAAATGTCTGGGATCAAGAGAAGCAAATAGGTTGACTCTCAGCTTGAAATAAGAGGATGGAGAAATACTGAAGATAAATAAACCATTGCCACAAAAAGAAAAAAAAGCTTTCATATTGTATTGCATAATCAAGATCTCCAGCCTGAATGGGGGCAGGTTCCATAGAGTTGCCTCCAAAGTAAAAGTGCAAGTGATAGGGAAATTGTGTCAACTTTAGCCTCTTGGAAGGGTACTCAGCTGCTCTGACATGTGGGGATGTTGCCCAATATAGGTGCCAGCAGCATCTGCAAGCAGAAGCTAGATATGGGATGAAGAGATAATCATTAACAAGAGAAGCAGAATAAATATTAAAAAAATACAACAACAACCAATGAACAACTAGAGCGGTCAGGCATCAGTAGCTAGACTCTGACCCCCATGGACTATTGGAACTTCAAGTTACAGATCTCTTCTCACTCAAGAGACAAGCCTGTGTTCTGTGGGTCCATCAGAGGGTCTTGGGGGTTCTAGAAACATTTGATTGTAATTCCACTTCTCAAGTAGTGCTGTTAGCCATTTTTAATACTCAGGAAGTCAACAGACACACCTGAAAGTTCTATGTCATGAGGGATGTTGTGTGCACGTGCGCACGTGCATGTGTGTATGTCTCTCTGTGTGTAACTTCAAATAAGAGAGCACAGCTTTCACAGAAGCTGTAACTCCATGAGGTCCATTGCTTTGCAAGAATGTGTGAAAACTTGAATGAGGTCAAGGCCTCTTCTGTTCCAGGTCTACAATGTCCCCAATAAAACAAACCACACTCATTTTGTTGGTCATTCACAACTAGTGTGTAAGTCCCATGAAATAAAGTCAAGGAACTTTGGTCTGCTTTACCTAGATAAGAATTCCTAGCACCCAGTGTCTGTGGTTGATATATTGTGCACCCCAATAAACTTATCTGTGGGTCAGAGAACAGAACAGCCACTATATTAAACATAAGTTTAGGCAGTGGTAGCACACATCTTTAATTCTAGCATTCGGGAGTTCAAAACCACACTGGAAACAGCCAGGCATGGTGAAACACACCTTTAATCCCAGGAAGTGATGGCAGGAAGCAGAAAGTTATATAAGGCATGAGGACCAGGAACTAGAGCCTTTGTAAGCTTTTAGCTTTTAGCAAGCAGCAGCTCAACTGAGATCCATTCGGATAAGGACTCAGAGGCTCTCAGTCTGAGGAAACAGGGTCCGCTGAGGAATTGGCAAGGTGAGGTTGGATGTGGCTTGCTCTGTTTCTCTGATCTTTCAGCATTCACCCCAATACCTGGCTTTGGATTTGTTTTTATTAATAAGACCTTTTAAGATTCCTGCTACAAGTGCCATGTAGCTAGTGCTTAGGAATCTTTACTGAATAAAGGACTAGGAAAAGTAATCTCCGGCGTTGAAGTGGAAGTGCCACGGTTAGATCTTTATACAAAACGGTTTGTGTGCACATGCACATTTGAGTTATATTTTAATATTCTAATATAAGGAATTTGCATCAAGCACTTTCTGTCCCAGATCTGTTTCATGCTGAGAGTGTTTGTCTTGTTGTATTAACTTAAATAACATGATACTTTGCAAATATAACCTATTTCAACCGAAGTTAAAGTAAGAATGCAACAAGCATTTTGGAATTTCCACCCACATTCTAGTCACTGTGAGTATATGGTGGGTGCTCCTAAGGGCAGTGTTTCTATACAGCTGAACGAATGTTTTTGTCCTAGCTGAGCTCTGAAGTCCTTAAATTTCAGTGTGATAAAATGTACGGCCTAGGAATGCGTATCCAAGACCACGGATAATCTACTTTATAAAAAAATATGGGACTGTCAAGGGTAAATTTTACTAGGTTTTCAGTTTATTTTCAAATCGAGCCTAATCTCTTATAAAATGTAAATGCAATTTACAAAAAAAATGTAAATGTAAATTACACTAATTTTAATCCAACCATGATTTTAATAAGCTTCAGCTGCTGTACTTGTGCACCTATTTAGACATTTGAAGTTAAAAACTTCAAACAAGAAGGAGTTCTTCCTCCCTCTGTTCACAACTCAAGCTCTTCTTTGTCCACCAACACAAGATTGTAGCAGCAAATTCGTCACTGGGTGCCTGCTCCTCACAGCCACCAGCCAGGAGTTCCATCCCAAGCAAACACTGGGCAGGGTAGACTATGCCCAGCTTTATCTCTCACTCCAAATTGTTGGTGCTGCTTGCCTGATTGCTGCATTTTGATGATGAGAGCTGTTTCTGACATTGCGGGTAAAATCAAAAATTTCTATTTCTCGTTATAAGTATTTGAATCAGTTTAATTTCAGAAAGTCCTAAGATTGCAAGGTGAGCTGTTAAAAAAATTGCTGCTATTTATAATCACTTATCTGCTTGAAGCAGGATTTTATTTTTGAACCACTCCAACAAAAAAATATCCACAGAATAAATTGTAGGCTGATTTTTTTCCTAATACTGTAATTGTCATCTACAATCCCCAATGTCAAAATTGTCACCCCTTCCTTAGTCTACCATGCTCATCAAAGCAGCCCACTTGTTCTGGATTGAGCGTTACTAGTGAGCAACTAAAAAAAAAAAAAATGAAGCCCTTTTAAGTAATTATACATTCATTTGTTTTAAGTCAGAGGTTAGAATGGGATGTTTCTTCCTCTCTCTTCTAATTCTGTTACTGGAAATGGTTTGAAAATCACAACTGTAGTTTGTGAGTCACTGAACTTTTTCTGAAAGAGCTAAATGTCGAATATTTTATGTTTTTTTTTTCAAGGAGGCAAAATCAAGGACCTTAAGTAAATATTAAAATACAAAAATTATTAAAGTATAAAACCTTATTGGGAACAAAGTGGGCAAAGTCCACTTTAAATTTGTAGACTGTATCAAATGAGATGGAAGGGTGGTTTGGCCTGTGGGATGCAGTTTGTCAACCTCTGCTCAAGCGCAATTAGTACTCACCTTCTCACTGTAAAGACAGCAGAGTGGAAATTCTTGCAAAGGGATCACAGGAACCATAGGTCTACAAGGAGAGTATGGCTGCAAGGTTGGCCTGGTGATGTCTGACATGGCTGTGCCATTAATGAGCAAGAGGAAAAGAGGCACAGACATTAGCAGCCACAGACACCAACCACAGCTGAACTAAAAAATAAAACCACTGAAAATGACCACATGGGCGTTCACCGTGTAAAAACCACATTCAGCAGAGTTCTTCCTTTTTCAAATACAACTCTACCAAACTCTTCTTAAATGCAAAATGAAATATCCTATAATTCATAATGATCCATACCTAATGTACTAGGAATTATGGAGGCTAAGAAACAAAGAATGTGGAGGGGCAACTCTAGACCTTGACTCAATTGCACACTTGTTTGAAAAATTTAGAATTGTAATTTAAGGAATAAAAAAAGCAAAATTTACAAAAGTAAATAGCTTCTTTTGTTCTTCCCAGAGTCACAGCTCTACATGTTAAGATGTAGACTTGAATATAGTCATGAAATTTTGGTTAGAACAGCAGAAAATTAGGTTGCTTTTGGTAGGAACAAATTCTGTCTAATCTTGTCTTTTAAATTCTCTAGAGCACTAACCTTGTCTTTTAAATTCTCTAGAGCATTAACAATTAAGATTGAGAGAGCAAAAATCTACCCTTTGTACAGATGGTCTGAGTAGGTAAATTTAAAATTAAGTTTTTCTTGACAGAAGTATTTCAATTAGTAAAGGAAGAACAGTTAGAACATGTCCACTTGGAGTTTCTAATGAGATAACCATTAGATTGGTCAAGGAATCTAATATCAATTGATGACAGCAGCAAAGGACAGACATGCACTGCAATCCTACTGCTGAAAGAACCCAAGTAAATAAGGAAGTAAATTATGCCCCCAAAGAAAAAAGAAATGAACCTGTATTTGCAATCCTTTCGAGTGTACTGTCAATTTACCATTTCACAAGGCATAGTGACTACCTAGAGAGATGTGGTAAATGACACCCCACAGTGAGGAGATGTACATGTTCTCTAGTTGTGAAGAATTTCAGAGGGCAAAAGATCCAGTTTGTCTTTTTAAAACAAAATATAATTTGAGAAATGCAAGAGATGTAGACAGAACCCATTACGAATATTCAAGAGCCACAGAAAACAATACTAATTCTATGGGCTTGATGGGATTATTAGAAATTTGATAGTGTTAAGAAATGATTACTGGATCCAGTTATTGATGAAGTAGGAAGAGACAAAACTAAAATACCTAAAGTAAAAACTGTTGAAGCTGAATATCCAGAACAGGAAAACAAGTGTTCCTTTGTAAAAGATTTTTAAAACAGCCAAAGGGAATTCTCAATACTAAGCCTGGTTAGATGGCCACTGTGGGCTCCTTCCTGAAAGTTTAACATTAGTTTAACAAGAATGACATTCAGGAAACACCAAGTCAAATAGATCCATTCAGATTGCTAATATAAGATCCATTCCTCAGATAAAAGAAATCTGAATTTGCAAGAAATGTATTTGAGCTGTTACTTGGGGTATGTTTGTAGTGTTGTAGGAATTCCAACAGTTTGGTTGTAGGGGCAACTGTTATTTCTAACTATTGGATGAAAACTGAAGTTGTCAGAGCTCTGCTCATATGACCTTACCCTTCAGTGCTGCCAACAATCTATCTTCCAACTACCAGCCCTTTAACTGTTTTTCAAGAGGCTTTCACTGACAGCTGGGATGCACTGTGAACCCTACAAGGGAAGGCTCCATGTGTTGGGGAGTGAATATTCCTGGAAGCAACCATTAATCAATGACTCATTTGTTTATTAATGAACACCCAAATTCTTTTTTCCTACAGTGGAATAATCCATATTCCATGTCCTATATTGTTATCAGAATCTTCAAATGGAATTAAACTTTAGTTATCCACTGTCATAGTTACTGTTCTATTCTATTGCTAAGAGATATCATGACTAAGGCAACTTAAAAAAGAGTATTTAATTGGAGACTTGCTTACAATTTCAGAGGGTGAGTCCATGTTCTTCATGGTGGGAGCATGGTGGCAGGCAGGCAGGCATGGCGTTGGAGCAGTAGCTGAGAGCTTACCTCTGATCCACAAGCAAGATGCAGAGACAGGGATAGAGGAGAGATGGAGACTGAGAATGGCCATGACTTTCCTCAAAGTCCATGCTCAGTGACACACCTCCTCCAACAAAGCCACACCTCCTAATCCTTCTTAAACAGTCCACCAACTGGGAACCAAACCTTCAAACATATGAGCCTATTAGAGGGCATTTTCACTCAAATGATGACATCCAGTAAGGTAGTGGGCTTCAAAATCTGTAGTCATTCATTTTCTTTCCTTATCACTATTTTTTTCCTGCCTACATCCCTTCTACTAATGTTTCCGAATTCCATTTGCCCTGAAAACCTGGACTCAAAACATGTTTTCTGGGGAGCCCAAATTAAGACACACAGAGATAAAATAACATTTACTTGAAAAAAAAAAAGGAACGTTCTTCTATGTTTTGGGGCTGGAGAACCTAGTATTTAGACATGGATCTATTTTCCCCCTGGGTGCTCTTGACTTTCATATTATCTAGTTTAACTTAATGTGTCAGGATTTTAATTACTCCAATTATTAAGGAAAATGAACACAGTGCAATACAAACTTCAGTAGCTTAAGAACCATGTAAGTAAATAATGGATTCTTGGCTCTTGCTGTCAGAGTTTCTGATTCAGTAAGAATTGAGATTTATAATTAGTTTTACCAAATCCAAACTTAGAAATACTTACATAGGTATTCTGAGCAACAACCTTGGTACCAACATTTTAATTACCTGTAAGATGTCATGACCAGTCAAGTTCTATATACCCACAGACAAGCTTTTGAGTTGACTTTGATAGCTATACCATGTTCAAGAGTTCAGGAGTCCCAATTCTGTGCCACTAATACTAAAAGCTAAATTTAATTTTAATTTAATTCAGGTGGCACAGTTACTATTCCTGTCTGTGTTTCTGTAAAGGTAGAAATGGGAAATTAAGGCTGGGGGGGGGGAATCCTGCCCAGAATGGAGGGTGTGGTGAGTAGAACACCAGCAGAATTGGGAGTGCTGTACTCCACACCCTCACTCATTTCTGTCTGTGCCTCAGCCATTTGTCATTTTGAATCCCTTTGTGCCTAGGTAGGAGATGAAACCAGAAAGTATTCCTGCTGAGAAGTCACGAAACTTCCAGGCTCATATTTGCTCTTAATCTTCACTGGAAACTTTTTTTTTGCCCCCTTTCTCCCCACATAAGACTCACAGATGAAGCCACAGATGCCAATAAAAGAATTAACTCCACATGCCCTCTCCTTCCCTGCCTCATAACATTTTAATTAAAATAATTGTGTATATGTGCATGGTCTGCGTGTGTGTGTGTGTGTGTATGTACTTGTGTGTATGTATGTGTGTGTTTGTGTGTGTGTACATGGCTATACATGTGTGGAGGTTAGGGGTTGACTGTGGGTGTTTTGCTCTATTGATTTCCAGCTTATTTCTTTGGGATCAAGTCTCCTACTGGATTTGGAGCTTACTGTTTGGGCTAGAGTGGTTGCTCAGTCTTCTCTGGTGTCCTTCCTGCATCTGTAACCCCTTCTCCCCCAGAGCTGGGGGTATGGAAGTTCCTGCCTTTATGTGACTGCTGGGGATTCAAACTCAGGTCTTTTTGGTGCAGCAATCACTTTACTTGTCTCCTCACATCTCCAGCCTCCTGTTTCAGTCCTTACAATCCTTACATCTATGAGACCCATTTTAAATAAGTTCACACTATTTTCTTTGGATTTAGCATCCCCTCTATTGGAGGAACATAATTACTCTTTTTTTCTTTTCTTTTCTTTTTTTTTTTTTTTTTGGTTTTTCGAGACAGGGTTTCTCTGTGTAGCTTTGCGCCTTTCCTGGAGCTCACCTGGTAGCCCAGGCTGGCCTCGAACTCACAGAGATCCGCCTGCCTCTGCCTCCCGAGTGCTGGGATTAATGGCGTGCGCCACCACCACCCGGCCATAATTACTCTTTTAATTTTATTAAGATGGTAGTATTATCTTCCATCCTCAGTAAATTTTATGACTGGGTTTACTCTTGAAATAACCAGAGATTTTTATCTTTGATATGACAATCCAAACTGGCCCAAATTTAAGAGTAATGTATTATTATTCTTTTGTAGAATTGAAAATCATGTCCTCAAATCTGTGCAAGACAGTAATATGTTATCACAGTTTAATTAGACTCTCAGAGTTTAATTAGAAAAGAATGACTCCTGCAAATTCATCCTTGCCATGTCCTTTCAGTAGCCATCCACACAAAATCAAAACAGAAGCCAAGCTACAGAATCCTTGAATGCAAAAGTAAAAATCTAAAACTGTGGTGACATAATGTTTTTTAAACACTAAAAACTTCAATAAATGCTAATTCAAGGATAGACTCTCATGTCAGCCAAGATTCTGAGTGAAAAGCTAACAACAAAGAATTCTAACTCTTATATGTTTGTGCTTTTTTTTTTCTATTTTTTTTTTTAATACTGATGAGGACAGGAAATTTAAAAAATGGGATGGGGTCTCTATTCCTGTCTTTGACCAGAAGTCACAATGTCCTTGGTCTTGTCTTGGGTGGAGGTCAGAAATGCCATAAGTATTTGCAGGCTCTGGTTCTTAAACAATTTTAAGCTCTCTGCTCTTGAGGAGGAAATTTTACATAGCCTTAGAGGCCAGCGAGGTTTTGGACCCCACCTTCCCTTCCCTTGTGACATTAAAAGGTTCATCACTACTTTGACGTCAAAAAAGGGAATACCCCTGGCCCTGGGTGGTGATGGGATATCTAAAGTGCTCTAAAATTAGACCATAATATACTGTGGCCTCCTCTACTCAGGAAGACTGATTCAGAGACAGGCAGGCTCATTATTCTTCAATAATTATTCCCCTAATGAGATAATATACTTATCCTCTTTTCAAGAAACTGCTTCTTCATGTAGACCTTGGCAGAGCTTCTGTTAGGGAGCACATGGAGACTGTGCACTCTTCTGAGTCTTCACCCAAAGAAGTATAACTTTTCTTTTTCCTTCCTTCTGTCTCCTCTTCTTTCTGATGCTCACCCAAGCCTGGGTCTGCTGTTCTGGATTCTGGCCTTTCTCACTCTTCGTCTCTGAAGCTCGTCCTCCTTCTGAGATGAAAACGCTTCTCCACAGCGTGGCTACCTGCACATGATGTGGTTTTTTTCTCCTCTGTTCCCGTCCCAGCAGCCACTGAGAATTACAGCTTTTCCTGCCCTGTTGTTTGACTTTCAGACTCTAATAAAATTGTCCTGGAGCTTCCTCCAAGTCTTTTTCTAAATCCCTTTATTAATAAGCCTAAGAATCAATCAAAAAGAAGGAACCTCAGTTTTCTCCATGACAACACAGGATTTCTCACTGAAGCCTAGGCTGGCCTCACACTTAGGTCTTCACAGCTGGAGTGTTGCGATTGTTGTAGTGGTATTTGCTCTGCCTATGACCTTGGGCTATAAGGTCTGAAAGAGGCAATGCTTCCTGCCATTGTAGTGACCTCTTAAAAGGAGAGGGAGAAGGGTCAAATGCCCTTTCTCCTTGCTCCTGCCTGCAAGGTGGATTCGCTCAGATTAGAGGAACACTTACTTCAGCTGTCTACTCCATTCTGTTTTCGTGAGTATATTTCCTCAATTTATATCTTAATAAATCCCCATTACCCATTAAATAGACTTACCTGGATTGATCATAATAGATTGTGGGTATGAGCTACCAACCCAAGTTTAGCCAGTTCTGAACTCCCTGGAGAACTTTTTTTGGTTCTTCCAGGACAAAAAAAAGATATATGAAGGAATTTCTTTAGACTAGTGTCCTCAAGCATTTTTAAAAAATGCTTTTTTACATTTGTAAAACATGATGAGGGGAGCCACATAGATGGCTCCGCAGTGAAGAGTGTGGACTGCACTTGCAGATGAAAAAACTTGATTCCCAGCATCCGTGCTTAGTAACTCCAGTTCCAGGGGAAGCCAACGTCTCTGGCCTCCATGTGCACATGCACATACCTACACACACACACACACACACACACACACACACACTTAAAAAATGTTTAAAGATTGTCTAGGATTTCAAATATTATTTGAGAAATTAAAAATTAGAAAATTCAGTTAATCATCTATTAATATAAAACAGTCATTACATGTTAATGTGAACAAATAAAATATTTTATGATATTAAAATGTTTCCAAAACCAATAAAGATGATGATGATTGTAGAAAAAAATAGCTGACATCCTAGTGCTAACATAGTCATAAAACTTTTCAAGGCTAAGAGACTTTGGGGCCATTGTTAGTTTGGTATGAAGTTCAATAAGAGTCATTCTGTCTGCAGCCACTTTAAATCAATTATAAACCATGCCTGCCTCACTTGACATGTAGAATATTGGGGAGAATATTCAATCTGCAAGCCTAAGGCATGACTCTTGACAATCTATTTAAAGATGCAATACCCAAGCTTGCCTGCACCCTAGTAAAGTATTCTGAAATTTAATAATACTTGTGATCAACAAGGACAGTTTCTAATCCCCTTCTTAACACTTCATTTGCAACAATTATGTGGCAGTGAATACAAATAATACCCATACAGTCAATACACACACACACACACACACACACACACACACACACACACAC
>CABHPR010125893.1:23244-33318 GCA_902168415.1 Peromyscus melanophrys | reverse complement strand
TCAATCAAAAATAAATACAGGTTCTATTCCTAGCACACAGTAGTCTTCAGTGAGCCTACCTTCAACCATCTGAGACAGATTTGACTTTCCTTGTGTTTCAAATGCCTGGTTTATCCTGAGACCAATGAGTATAGGACATCAAGTGTCTCAGATGCAAGCTTTTTTCTGCATTGGGGCAAATTTCTCTTTTTTGCAAATTAAGAAAGGCTAAACATATGGTAATCTTCTCTGAAACAGATTTTCCTAAAACTTCTCTAATCTTCAGAACCAATACCTAGCCGGTCCTCATAGATGCGAAATAGTGATGAACTTTCCAAGGCATTTCTTCCCTCATATCCAGATTTTATGCTCCGGCTGACTACTTAAGACTGGGGGCTTTCATCATTAAGGAAACAAATAACCAAAAGAGACCAATTCTCCCTTCCTCAGCAGCCATTGACTGCCTTTGTTTTTTCATCTAGGGATGGGGCCTTGTGGTGTCCTGGCAGCTGGTGTGGCCTTTACAGGTCTCGTGTAGGCCACCATATTGAAAGTTTAAGGGAACAACATTCTGTCCTGTTCAGAAGACACTACCACCCAACACTCTGCCCAGTCCACAGGCTCTTGCAGCCTTTTGGTCCCCTCTTCCACAATGTGCACTGAGACTTTAGTGTAGGAGTTACATCATAGATGTTCCATTTGGGGCTGAGCACCCCACTTATTCTCTGCCATTTTAACCATTTGTGGATCAAAGGTTGCTTTAACAGCCTTTCTCAATCTAAATTCAAAGCATAGTTGCAGTGTTCCAGTGTTACATCTCTATTCCAGTTTCTCCTTAGTTTTCCATTTTATTGATTCATAGAGAATGGCTGTCTCCCCGACTGTGTATTGGTCTTGTGGGGTGAGCCCCAGGGGCTGGTGATGGCATAGAAAGGTCTTAATTAGAAGGGACGCGTGAGTTGCTTGGTTCATTGGCTCCTGGCAGATATGGGTTTGATTCACTGTTCACCATAGAAACAATATGTGGAACTGGACCCAGAAAGTCACACTGGCCCACAGGCTGAAAGTACATTCAAAAGTGCCATATAAAATAATCCAGAGTGATTCCCTGTGATCTCCTTAGGTGCCCGTGTACTGCTGTATTAATAGTTCATGTCCCCATGGATAATTCAAGCATTCCGATCCAATTGACAACTATAAATTACAATACAAATGCCATCAAATCAGTGGATGGCCCAGTGCCAAAATAAACCACCATGTTTGTCATGGGGCAGATCTGGTCCCAGTGTGAGAATAATGTGTAGCAGGAAATATTCAGTCTCTTCCATGAAGATGCTTTTAAAACTTCAACTAGCTCCTGGAAAGAGACATATACTTTAGACGGAAGCCATTGTGGGGGAGATGACATGACAAGCTAAATGGCCAGTGCTGTCTTGAGTAAAAGAATATATCAGTTTCTCTGTGTGTCTGTGTGTCTGTGTGTGTGTGTGTCTGTCTGTCTGTCTCTATCTCTCTGTGTGTCTCTCTCTATCTCTGTCTCTGTCTCTATCTCTGTCTTTCTTTCTCTGTGTCTCTGTGTCTCTCTGTCTCTCTCTGACAGTGTCTCATAACTCAGTGTGATCTCAAACTACATGTGGAAGAGGGAGGTCTTGAACTTCTGGTCCTCCTGCACCACCTCCCAAGTTTGGGGATTACAAGGTGCAACACTGTGACCCAGTTTACGTGGTACTGTGAAGCAAACCCAAGGCCTTGTACAAAGTACTCTACCAACTGAGCTAAATTCCCAGATCTCATAAAACTGTTGAAATCATGGAATTCTTCGACTGTTTCTTTCTTTTATTCTGAACCAAAGCAGCCTTGTTGAGCTTTTTAATTTTAAGTCATTAAAACTCACCAAGTAAAGGCCATGTACATCAATAAGAGACTGAATGTCATCTATCTCTTATTGTTCACACACATATTGCACACACAGACACACATGCATGCATAGTCATAGATATACAGCCATGTATACACACTTAAAAGCATATAAATGCCTTAATACTAGCATGCACAGCACACATACAAATACAGCCAGGCATGCATGAGTGCATACAACCATGCATGCACACTTCATGACAGCAGCCATTGCATATCTTCAGTGTTTCCTTCTGTGGGGTAAACTGTGCAGATACTGTGGCTCCAACCTGAGCAATTCCCACCAGAGAGGTGCAGGGTGGATGCCGAACACAGCCAAGCTGAACCATTGCAGACAATGGAACTCACTGAGTCAGGTCCCTGCCTCAGAGCTTTTACAGTTTACTTGGGAAGGAGGCAGTATTTCCTTTGAGCATCAGACGACCCTGGGTGTAGGCTGGCACTCCATTTAGGAGGAGCTCTGCCTGTTTGTTCACATTGAGGTTGGACTAGCCCAGGACAAACCTGGGGATGAGGAAGAGTTACACAAGCCTACATTTCCATTCTAATTAGCACTCTCTTCACTTCAGGAGATCATCGCCCCAGGGAGCCTCATTAGCAGACTTTTGATGTCTCGTGTGTACACAGGAGCTTCTACAGTGGCCTGTCTTTCCACACACCCTTTACTCTATAACTCTTAAATCCACAAGGTGTACATATCCTACCATATACCCCTGTGTTTGGTTCAAGCTGTGGAGTCTGCATGTCAGGCTGGAAGCCCTGTACAGTCTCTCACCAACTACTCAACTACTCGCCGTGACAACTTTTTCCAGAACCCTCCACTGGATTATGGCTTTGTTTACCTGTCTTCCCTGGCTGGATGGGACTGCATTGTCTCATCAGGATTCTGTTACCAAGAGCCCCTACCCACCCTGCTTCGTGACAGGTTGTCGTGGAAGAACATCACTGGTTAAAGCTTGTGAAGAGCATTTCCTTCAAGCTGTCCTTCCTTTCCCACATAAATTCACTAGGTGGCAGTGAACAGCGAGGGAAAGCGGGCTGCTTTTCAAAGGACAGTCAAAGGCAAGGGGAGTTAAGCATATCTAATCTTGAATTTTAAAGAATCCGTTCAGGAGCCACAGGCTCTGACGGACATTGCTAATGGAAGCAGCTAGTCTTCATTAAATGATAAAATGCCAAGCTATAATGTCAAGCCTCTTCTCAGCTCACTGCTGATCGTTTCTAGGCCAGTTGTCTTCATATATTAAAGGTCAGAAATATTTATCTATTGCCTATAAACATATTTTATTTACAGAATATGGTGTGTACAAGTAGATCCTACTCATTTTGACTTCTTCCATTATATATGATTATGCAAAGATATGATTGTGTGTGTGTATGCGTGTATGCACACACAAGCGTGTGGCACACTTTTTTTTAGAAGACAGAGAAGCCTCATTATCACATTAGGGATTTTAGTATTATTGTTCCATAGTTAATTCCTCCAGATGACCATCATTTCAACTAACAGCCCACCTTTCCTCCTACTAAACTTTGCATCATTGTGTCCTCAGCAGACAAAGCTTGGAGTCTTAAGTGCCTCCTTCATGGAGAAGACTCATCTCCTAAGATGCTGACATCTTGCTGCATGCGTTCTCACAGAGCTTTTTTTCATACATGTCCTGGGTTTAAACCTACAGGCACTTTGTTTAGTGGGGAAGAAACCAATTATAAATCAACTAAGACAGTTTCCAGACGGTCTAAACCTTGTCTGTGTTCTGAGAACTCGTCTGTAGCCGGTTCATTCGGAATGCTGCCACCATCATCCCACAGCCTCCTCTTTCCTGTGGTTCCCATCCACTAGCTGGTACTATCCTGAGATTCAGAGGATGCCATGCATGGAGTGGTCTTTCCTGCTAGGCATTTCTGCCCACGTGGCATCTTGTGTGGGTCATATTGTCACCAGGCCCCTGACCTTAGGCAGCAGTTCTCAGCACCATGCTTCTTTCTGTGGCTGGCTCTTCCTCCATACCCAGGCTATGTCTTTGCGATTCCCATGACCCAAGTTCTGTCTTGGTGAGAAACTGTCTCATCTACTCCTGCTCTGCTCTTGTCACATAACCTCTGTGACGCTTAATCTCTGCCAACAGCTTGACTGGATTTAGAATTTCATAAGAGATTGAGGAAACCTTTGGGTGCATTTGGAGGCCTTTCCGGAAAGGATGAACTGAGGGGATGAACCAACCCAAATGTAGATACACTGGCAGAAGGAGAGGGGTACAAGTGAAAAAAGGGGAAGATGAGCCAAGCCCCAGTATTCCCTTTTCTCTTCCTCGTATCTACCAAGAAGTGAAAAACAGCCTCCACCCCATGCTCCTAACACCACGATGCTTTAACCAAGTGCATGGGCCAAGCATATAGATTGGCCCCTCTGAGACCACGGGTCAAAAATAACCTTCTTCTCCTTTAAATTATTCTTGTCAGATATTCTGTGACGGTGACAAAAGAAAACAGCTGTGACATACTCTCTAAGGTCTGAAGTTCTACTGTTATCCCAGGCTGGCCCTAAAATCTCACTATCCGATGGCAGGCTCCCTCCCTCAGTGCCAACCACACTCTTGTGGATTCTTGGATATTGTTAATCTCTAAGTCCTTAATAGTGTCCGATACAACACACAAGTCCATGTTGAAGCCACCCAATGAGACTTGCCACTGAAAAGCCATCTTTTCCTGATGTCTGACTCAATGAGCATTGATAAAGATGTAGTATATGCCAAGCTCTATGGTAAGTACTGGAGTCAAGCTTACAGCCTTCCTGAAGATCTGTGCTCTACCTTGGTGTCTTCACAATGTCAGCAACAGCATCTTTCACAGCCATGCCTCCCCTTGGATAGGTCATCCCAGTTCTGCTGCAGCCAAGCCCCTTGCCTAGCTGGACCCAGGGCATCAGAGTGTCCAGCTCCATCATGACTAATAGTCTTTCCAAAGAAGTCAACAGGCAGGTGGATGTGACATCTATTCAACAGAGAAAGTGAATCTAAATGGCCATATACGCACTTTATTGAGGGTCTACATGGTCAAGTGCCCCCCAGCAGAAAAGACATGAGGACCCAGCCTGGCTTGGGGTATGAGCCACTGAATCACTCAAACTCTGCCTGCTTAAGTCACAATAACACAAATTAACATATCAGAAACATAAAAGGAAACAGACTCAGCCTAGCTCGGGTGGTGGAGGTGACAAGGTGATCTTGAGGTAGGGTTGATGAGAACATAAGCTACCCTTTGCTAAGTAGATGAACTCAACCAATGTCAAGATTCTCTCTATAGGGTGCGAAGTTGAATTTTCCAGAAAAATCTATGCTCTGGTTGCCATGTTAATTATCTTATAAAGGAGTAGTCTGGGTTGTTAAAACCACTGGTGATTCCTCTTGGGAACTTAATACACACATAATAAATCTTGCTGATGTAGCCAGACAGCAAATGAGAAAAGGCCAAACTTTTCCTAAGGAAAGTGAAGACTCAACAAACAAGCTCAGGAAATAAATGCTAATGTAGACAATGGGATATTTATATATAGCTACTGTCTCCAAAATAGTTGAACTATTTTTGAGGTTTGTTTTTCCTAATCCTGCATGGGAGATGTTTTTCTATGGTAAACATGCATTCATCTGTATACACACACACACACACACACACACACACACACACATTCTTTATTCTCTTCTCTTGAAATCCTGCTCACACTTTGAGGTTAAAGCAAGTTTGATGCTGTTTGCTGTCTTGCTGGTTCATGTAGTGAAAGCCTTGGGACAGCCACTTCAATGTTAACTTTAATGGGTACTTAATCGGAGTACTTCTCTTTAATAAAATCGGAAGCTAGTGCGGTCTGCCTATGAAAGCTCCAGAAGTCTCCTGGGTTTGAACTCATAGCGAGTGGTGCTGCTTAAGGAGGCTGTGGAGCCGTTAGGAGCTGCGCTGAGTTGGAGGAATCGGCTCCCTGGAGGAGGCGGTAGGTTTTGAAGAGTCATAGACAATGGACTCTCTTCTGAACCAGGCTCTCTGCTTGCTAGTTTGTTGGGATATAACAAGCCTTGGAGTCTTGAACCCAGTCTTGTGGCAACCCATAGAGCCCCAACCACCATGTCTTCCCTGCAGTAATGGACTGTGTCCTCTTTAACTGTGAGCTCAGTAAATTCTTCCTCCCTCAAGTTCTGTCTTGCTTGCTATTCAGTCACAGCAATGAGAAAAGTAGTAAGAAAGCTTAGAAATTCACACCAACAAAAGGATGCATCACAAAGCACTGGACCTAGACCGTGGGATATACCAGATGCAGTTCATAAAATTAAAAGATTTTAAGGAGTAGGGATGCCTCATCGGCAGGGTGGTTCCCATGCTAAGGACCCTTGATCCCTAGGCAATTGCTGAAGCTTCAGGTGTTGCCCTCAATTCTAACCCCATCCCATTTTGCTTGACCAGGTTCTACAATTCCTGCCTGAGTCCTTCTCGGGACCCTGCAAAGCTGTACCTTCACCATGCCACCTGCATATCACCAACATGCAGACAGTGGTGTTCTCAAGTTCTCGGCCTCCCACTCGGGAGTATGTGGCCCTTCCTCCTGGGATTCTGCCCTAGCAGTGAAAAATGTATCAGACAAGCCCCTAAACACCCTATATTCCATTGCCTACCTTTTCCATTTGTGTGAAGAGAAGCTGTAGGAAGTGTGACTGGTACATGGTCTGCGACTACTACAAATGTCCTTTCTTGGTGAACCTGCAGCTTCCAGGCCTCAGGCAGGGACAAGAACATTGCTTAGACAAGATGCCACCTTGGAGCCTTTTCTCCCACGACTACCCAGAAGGCTTTTCCTCCACAGTCATTCCTAGATCTCTGCTATAAATATTCTCCCTGCAGCCAGCAAAACATTACTATTTTACGCTTACCATGTGTCATGTAGTCACAGCCCCACCACCCACTCCAGAGACATATCTACTGTTCTCTCCCTCGCTAAGATTCTCACCTTTGCTCTCTCAGGATTCAACTGGACATTTATATGGAAGAGTCTATGTCTTACAAAGCAATTAGGAAATTGTGGGCACAGGGGCTGAATCCATGGTCTTAGGAACACAACACAAAACAAGTTTTAGAAAATACCTGAGTATCTGACCTGTGAGCCCGAGCTCCCTGAAGTAGGCTGGCCCCATCCAATCAATCCACATTGTAGCCAATGGCACACCCCAAGGGGTAAAATAGATATTTTCCCACGAGTGAAAACATTCCAGTAAAACTCTACCTTTTCTTTAATGGTTGAAAGGGTGAACTTTTTTTCCATCTACAATAAATAAGGTGTTTTGAGGCCAAGACTATAGTGAGATAATCACCTTAAAAGCTGCCACCGAAACTAGCATGTTTGAAAACACAGAATGAAGCTGGCCTGTTTCCCAGCATTCTGGGAACGAAGATGGGAGAGAGGGGCTTTGTTCTCTTCTAGCAGGTGACAGCGCAACCCTGGACTAGCCAGTTCTGTGTGGGAAACGGGGCTGATAAGTGACCTCACATCATGCATGCACGGGGCCAGCCCAATGAGGAACAGTGGACAATGAGTGGGAAGCTGGCCAGCAGCAATCACATTAGGCACCCTTCCCTCCCCTGTGGAAATACCCTTCAGAGAGCCAGCACCAGAGCCTGTGGGAAACAGGTGACACTGGAAACAAACAGTGACAGTAAGATCAGCTGTGAGAGCCAGCAGATGCCAAGTGCTAGGGACATCCCAAGGAAGGGACTTTGATAGGGTGGTGACAAGACCATGGAGGGGGAATGAGCACCCACGGCTCTCTTTCTCAGTTCGGTTTTCCTTACAGGTCTGTGATAAGACCACAGGTCCACCTTGCCTTTGATGTCACTGCATAGGGTTAGTGTGACCGTGACAGCAGCCCCACCCTCAGCCACCCCTGCATTGTGTCTTGATCTTCTGTGTGAACCATGAGAGCGGGAATAGTGATCTTTCCTGTAAGAAGCCTTCCTTCCCCCTTCTCCCATGTGAAAGCTGGTATCTTCACGGGACCTCCTAAAAGCAGACCCTGAACTGAGGGCCAGAGCAGGACATGCTCAGAGGAAGGCATCTATCTATGAAGGAGGAGGCGAGGAGGAGCTGTGTGAGGTCTGAGGTCAGGTGAAGCCCTGGCGGGCTATTGAGGGTAAACTGCATCCCACAATAAGAGAACCCCAAGATTCCGTACTCCAAACAGGAAAGGAACAGAAAGGATGGTGGGATAGAAGTAAGCCCCTCCCCCACATACAGATGTCTCCCTGGGAGCCAAACAGCCCAGCGCAAAGACAGCCCTTAGGGGAGATGTGAACAACACAAAGAGAAGCTAGGGGATGGGCAAGCTGAAAGAGGGGAACAAGGTGGGGGCACATACTGAGATGTCTGCCACGTGAGAACCCTGCCTACTTCATAGCCCTGGGTAAATAGATACCTACAAGATGCCTACCTAGAGCCAGGCACATGGGGAATTCAGCAGATTTCCAGTTAAGTCTAATAACCGTCATGTTCACTGCCCAGTGTCTTCTCTAGCCTGCTGGAAACATGACTAGCCTCACTCTCCATTTTCAGGGTCTTCTCAAACATGCTGGTTTCAGAAGCAGCCCTCAGAATGACCGTCTCATTCATGGGATCAGTCCTCTGCTCAATGACACTGTCAGGCAGAGGACACAAAGTCAGGCAGAATAGGTAATCAGCTGGTAACAGAATGGACCTCTAGGGGGAACTGCCACAGGCTGGAAGGGCAGAATGAGCATGAGAGAGGAGAGATGTATGCATGGTCAGGAGCTAGGGAGCAGCACAAGGGACTTCACTTCGCTGACAGGAAGCCCTGTGGTGTCCATACACAGCTGAAACCATTCAAAAGACCGATGCTCTCTAGCTCCCGGCACGCTATCAGTTTACGAACATGACGGAAGAAGGTCTTATCTTAGTCATCTGGTAAAGAGTCGCATGGCTGAGCTGGGGAGACAGCTCAGGTAGTAAAGTGCTTGCCATGGGAGCATGAGGACCGGAGATCAGTTTCCAATGCCCAGGGGAAAGGCTAGGCATAAAGCATGTGCCCATAACCCCACTCTGGGGAGACAGAGATGGGAGGATCATGGCTAGAAGCCAGTCCAGCCTTTCAGTGAGAAACCCCAAAAAGAAGGTAGAGAATGATAAAGGAGAACACTCAGTGATGACCGCTGGCTTCCACATGCCCATTTACACACATGCATTTGCATCTACCCACATGTGTATGTACACACACACACACATGTACACACATAAAGAAATGAGAAAGGATCACATGGCTTTTGTCACTGTGCTCGGGGATAACATTAGCAATCTAGAACATTGTGTTTAGTGAAGAAAACTTGATTTTTATTAGGATGGAGCTGGAGGTATTTATCCAGAAGGAAAAAAAAAAAGGATAAGAAAGATGGTCACAACAACTATCTGGAGATATGCAAACATTTTCACATGAAAAAAGGGGTGAGGCTGATGAGGGAAGGTCTGCAGGGAGGAAACCGCATTTGAATTCTTGCCCTTCCCTATCATCAAAATGCTCCAAGGATGACTTGTTTTCCTGGAAGCCTGGCAGGATGCATCCTTCCCTAACACCCACAGTGCTGATCCAAGAGCTGGCAACTGTAGACTCAAGCATCCGTTAGAGCACCATTCCTTCCTCTAGGTGTGGAGAGATGTGGTGTAAGTCACAAGGCAGCCCAGAATGGATAAGTAGATGATAGGTAGTCAGACAAACAGTGAGGTGTCAGGTAGATGATGTCTTGATCTGTTTCCTCTTGCTATAGGAGACTACTTGAGGCTGGGTAATTTATAAACAAAAGAGGTTTGTTCACTGGGGCTCATAGTTCTGGTGGCTTGGGAACCCAAGAGCACAAGACTTGTATTTGATTCATGGTGGAAAGCAGACAGGTCACAGACATGTGCTAAAGTGGAGTTTCAAAAAGAAGGCAAGGGAGAGCCCAGGAAACTAACTTCTGTTTATAACAGCCCATTCTGGTGATAACTGACCCCATCCCCAATCACAAGGCTCCAGCCATATAACCCAAACACCTGCCATTGGGCTCCCCTCTTGGCCTGCCTTACTAGCAGATGTCAGGGTAAGTTTCAGAAGAGAAAAACCATATTAAAGCCAGAGATGGAGAGATGCA
>CABHPR010125892.1:452-14063 GCA_902168415.1 Peromyscus melanophrys | reverse complement strand
AAGCATAGTGTTCAAGAAAGGTGAAACTTAAGGTTTCCTCCCTCCTACCTTGTGTGGTGTGAGAACACACCTCCAGGTGATATGGCTGAGCAGAGTGAAGATGTCTCCTTAGTTCTCAGGAAATGTTTGTCAGGTCTGGCTTCTCTCTGGGCAGCTGACTTCCCCTGCACCAGGAGTTTCTAATCAAGTATCCTGGAAGCCTGCACATTTGTGTTTGTATGTGTAGTGGGGTCTTCACGATCTCCTTGTGGAGCTTTGGTGTGGGATCAAAATGGGTTGTTTTCTTTTGCTCCTTTTTGGTCTGCTCCATCATTTTCATGTTCATTAAATTTTGGTGGTAACCAAGTTTGTGTATTTGATCCCCATAAAGGCCATCCCTTTCATACACAGAAGAAGGCACTCTGTGCTCAGAAACGCTACCTCTCTTCCTTCTGCGACTCCACTCTCAATCTAGGAATATCCTGGGAGATCGCCTCTTGAGCTGCTTCTACTCACAGCCTACGTACTGGCCAAGCAGAGGGAGAAGAAACACTTCCCACACCCAGAGCTGTGCAAAAGAACTTTCTGTGATATGGAACTGTTCTATATCTGTGATGCCCAATACGGCAACTACTAGTCACATGTGTCTAGTAAACACTGAAATATGGCTAGCGGGGTTTAAATTTTACTTAATTTCACCTGAGACAGCCACATGGGGACAGTGGCTTTTGTATGTACTGTTCATACCATTCTCTCTCTTGGGTGTGTTTTAGAGTTAGAGGGGCAGGTGGCAGCCAGCCACGTGTTCCACATCCATGGGCTTCACTGCTCCTCTTACATTAAGTTTGTCTCCTTGAGGAAAAGGAAAGTTAGTCTGTTGGAACTAAATTAAAAATGTTACCCTCTACCTATTGCATGTCTTCTTGGGCCAGATGGGATGGGTTTTAGTGACAAGCGATCCTGGAAAAACTGGCACTGCTGATCCACCACGTGCCCTTGACCCCGGTCCATGTTCCCAACAGAGGTCATTTTGTCTTGTGCAGTGTGGCCCATTTTTTGTTCACTTTTTAATATTGTAAATGCCAAATGATTATTTTGTGTATGTTTTTCAAAATACCTAATGGTTTATATTTTTTAAGGTTGTGAAATAAAAAAATAATAATTACATGTAATTCAATTTTTTGGTTTGATTTTTAGTTACTCATTATTATCCAAACTGTTGTATTAATTAGGATATGGTTAATAAAATGGAAAGAGATGTTGATTTTTATATGATTTCCCTTTTAATGCATAAGTTTATATGCCAATGAATGTTACCTTTCAAAATCATTAAATGATTCTTCTGTTACATTTGAAGTTTGAGTAAAATATGTTGTCTCCAAGTTCCCTGTTTGGACTGTTGTGTGGAGTTGAAGGAATTGTTAGAATGTCCCAGACATATTCCTCTAACAGACACATGCTTTACAAATATTTTCTCCCACCTGTAGTTATATGGCTTTAGTTGGAAATATTTTAAAGGCGTATTTTTAATTTTGAAGTTTTTCATTTATTCACTTTTTGTTCATTGCTTTCTGTGTCCTCTTTAGGAGACAGTTGCCTACCCTCCCCTCTCCCAGGTTACCAAGAATATTCTGCTGTACTTTCTCTATGCTAGAAGTATAGTTTTTTGTCTGTTTGCTTTGTTTGTGTTTTTTGGTTTTTTTGAGACAGGGTTTCTCTGTGTAGCCCTGGCTGTCCTAGAACTTGCTTTGTAGACCAGGCTGGCCTCAAACTCACAGAGATCCATTTGCCTCTGCCTTCAGAGTGCTGGGGTTAAAGGCATATAGCACCACACCCAGCTTAAAAGTATAGTTTTAACTTTTACTAAGTCTATTATTCATCTTGAATTGAGTTGTGTCTATGGTAAGTGGTAAAGTATGATTTTTCCCTTTTTATATAAATAACCAGCTTTCCTCAAAATTTCCCCCTTTTACACTTCTCTTCCTTCTTTCCTTCCCTCCCTTCCTCTTTCTCCCCTCCCTTCTTCTATTGAACAAACTTTACTTTCTCCACTAAATCACTGGGTTGCCTTCATCAATATCCAATGAGTGAATAAGAGCAGGTCTCTTACTGGATCCTTTCTGTTCCATGAGGCCTTCCCTCCAAATGCCAATGTCTTAGTCCCATAGTAAATCTTACCATCCACTATAAATATCATGAATGGAATTATTATACAAGCTACTAGTCACAGACTTGAGGAACACACTAGGAAGCTTGAATACTTTGAATTGAAATAGACACAGTAAGAAAACTCCAGCCGGGCGGTGGTGGCGCACGCCTTTAATTCTATCACTTGGGAGGTGGAGCCAGGCAGATCTCTGTGAGATTCAGGACAGCCACCAAAACAATATGGAAAAAACCCTGTTTTGAAAAAAAAAAAAAAGAAAAAAGAAAAAGAAAACTCCAGTGAAGGCTACACTTCCTTCATTTCAATCCGAGTCCTGATCTGGGATGTTTCTTGGTCAAGAAGGGTGCCTCACTGTCCTGTTGGTCATGGCAAACAAGAAGTACCCCCTTTGCTGTTTGTACAGTTGGGGGCAAGGAGTTTCTAAGCCCTGAACTCAGAGCTCAGTGATGGAAGTCACAGAGGCAGGAGCATGAGTCAGCTGGTCACATCACATTCACAGTCGGGTACTGCAGGCTGCAAATATATGAAATAGAGAATCAGCTGTATATAATAAAGCTATACCTAGAAGGTTCAAGGAATCCTTCTAGAGGAAAGTCAAATATCAAGGAATTCGATGATATTCAGCTTTTAATATATCAGCCCTCTTCTGCTATGAATTTCTTGTGTGCTCATATACTACTAGGCCTTCATGGCAAACAGTATAAGCTTCTCAGACCTACTGATGATCTGAACTAGGTAACACCCCTGCAGAGCCTAGGAGACAGGCAGGTATGTAGATGCATAACTTTGTGTCTTGTGCAAATGAAGCTCAGACCATCCCTTTCATTCAGGCCTAGTGGTATTCCAGAGCTATTGACTCAGGACAAAAGGGTTTTTGTGTAACCAGGTGCAGCCAGCGAAGGCTGGGGCAGAATTCCTGGTCGAGGCAGAGTCCCTGGGCCAGAAAGAAGAAAACAAGGTAGAGTTTCTGTAGATGGTAGGGTGAGAGTGGCTTAGGGTGAGAGTGGCTTGGGCCGAGGAGTAAGGAGCAAGGAAAAGTTTTTGCAGACTGTAGGTGGATTTGAATCAGGTCAGGAGAGAAGGAGAGGAAGGAAAGATGGAAGACGAAGGAACAGAAGACGAAGATGAGATCGATAGCAGAAGAGCTTAATTAGGGCTATGAGAAGACAGAAAAAGAAGGAACAGAGAGGAACCGAGTGTCAGAATGGAACTGAAACTATGTAGATAGAATTTTGTCTTAGATAAATAAAGTGGATGGACAAAAGAGCCCAGTGTACTTAGATTCTTTTCCCTTAGAATAGCCCCATGCCGGCCATAGCATCTTCCCCAGGACCCTGGGAGGAATCTTCTCAGGGCAGGCCCCTGGAAAATTTCTGATAGTCCAGGGCAGAGAGGAACAAGTGCACCCACACTGCCTGTCTGCCTGCTAACTTTCTTCAGCTATACAGTGTTCAGGCCTAGAGAATGGCGCCACCCACAGTGGACTGTGTCTTCCAATGTCAATTAACACTCAACACAATCCCCATTGAAATGCCAAGGCCAAGCTGTCACAAAAAGGGTGAGATGCCTTGGTGGTGTCTGTGCCAAGTGAAAAACCCCAAGTCTGTTTGACTTGTGGAATCTGAGTTATTGCTCACCTTTCTGTTTATAGTGATTATGTGTATTTTTCTGTTTATATTAATTATGTGTATCTTGACTGACAGATGGTAATTGTACATGTGTATGGGGCACAATGTGGCATTTCAGTACATGCATGTAACATGTTCTGATCATATCGGGATAACTCATATCCGTGACATCAGTTCTCCAAGCTAACTGTATTCTGACTTTTATGCGGGGTGTTTACCCACTAACCCCACAGTTCCCCAGAGTTTTCTTGAGTGCGAGCAGCAGGAAATATTAGATAGAAGGATTTAGATTGTGGAGATAAACAGATAGAAAATACAGGATAGCCTCGAGAGGGCCTGGAACCTATTCCAACAGGCCCTATCTCTGCCCAAGGGTATTTATAGAGATGCCAAGGGGTGAAGCAAAAGCCCTCCCCCCAGCACAGCCAAGTGCAGACCCTCTCAGACACCTGCACTCAGGCCTGTGGTCCTAATCATCCTCTATGCGGACCTGCTGGGTAAAGCCACGAGGAACCTGAAAACGGGCTCCCACACTTTTATGTCATCAACAGGTCGCTTTAAAATACTGCCAGAAATACGGAAATGACAAAGTGTGAGTGGTAACGCTGGTGCAGAATCGTGGGAAAGGCGGTGCTGTGAGGATGGTAATAATGCTCATTTTGGTTTAAAATATAAGGTATTCTCATCACCTCCTTTTCAGCCTATAGTGCCTCGTATCAATAGCAGTGTTTGAAGTTATCAACAACTTTAATAATTACATATTTGATTTGATAAAGTGTAAGCTTCATCCTCTGTCTGTAATACACTAGATGACACAGAGAACGTTTGTGTAGAGTGTCATTGTCAGCTTTGCTGAGGCCGAAGTGACTGCTCACAGAGGACAGCACGCTCTTATGTGTTGCACTTTCCCTGCGGAGGCACCGCAGAGCTTGGTAGAAGTCAGGTGACTCCTGGGTCTGCTGACGTGGAGCCCTATGCAGCAGGGAAGACAGGCATAGTGGAGTGGAGATCGTAGACGGAGGAGAGGCTCCTGGAAGGAGCCTACAAGGCCCGAGCCCAAGACCAAGGCCTGTGAGGTAGAAAACGAGTTAAACTGAGAAAAATACAAAAATCCAGTGAGTGTGAAAGGAAATCCATCCAGACAACACCCTGAGATGACTTAGTGGTTTACAGTTTCCCTGAAAAGAAGCCTCGAGCCAGCAGCACAGACTCTCCTTAGCTCTCCAGGTTGTCAGCAGAGGCCCTGGCTCTCACCCTTTCACTTCTGTTTCCTCTTGAACACAAAGTGACTCTGTGAGAGTTTCTGTCACCTCCGCAACCCATACAGAAGGGGACAGGTGCTGCTGGCTGCTTTGCCCCCTATAAAGCACTTTCCAAAACCTTCCTCCTGATCACTTGTTACATCTCAGGGGCCAGGAAAGTGCCACAGATCATCCTAATTCCTAGAGAGAGTGAGGGTAGTTTTCTTCATTTTCAGTTTTTCTTTTTCTTTCCTGGTTGTCTTTAGACTTAACGCAGAGTAAGACTTGAGAAAAGGCATCAGTCCTCATCCAGGGTAGTGTTGTATGGGGTTTAGTTTGTTTGCACAGTGGGGGTGAGAAGACAGGGAAGGGGAGGATGCTGCGCAGATGCCACAGGCAGTCGAGCTGGGTCTGAGGGAGATGGAGGCATCCTGAGGAGGGCGCCAGCCCTAGCCAAGGGTCGATGATGAGAGTCTGTGCAGATGTGGATGAGTCATTTCCTCAGTCAGTGTTGAGTGCTGACAAGGCCACTGTATCACTCCGGCACACACGGAAATTAATGTCCTTGTAAATATATGCATGTGTAGTTATGGTTTGTACTAAGGACTAAACTGATTTTACCAAGTGTCACTTGACCCAAAGACAGTAACGAACAGTGTAGGACCTGAAGTTAGTGACACTATCTTTGCCCTATTCAGCAACTAATTTAAAATGCTTAAGGCACCATTATAAAGAAAACTCATATTTCACTGTGCAGTTCTCAAGAATATGAGGCTTCCTTGGCAGTTCGTGTTCCTGGAGTTGTATCCATGCCAGTGGATGCCCACACGATCCAGAAGAGAATTTGACATCGCTGCTGCCGTTGTTGCTGTTATAGCAGTGGTGGCCACCGCTGCTACTGTTTCTGGGATTACCATTTCATAATTGCTTACTACAGCTAGCACAGTGGAGACCCTGACAGCAAAAGTAGCTACCACAGTTAGTTAATCTTTCATTCTATTGGGCATGATAAATTTAATTCAATAGTTATATACATTTCGATTGGCTTTGAAAGTTATAAATTTATAAACTCAAGTTCTATTTGCTTTTGGGATACCATCTTACAAGGACTCCAATTTGCAATAAGGCTCGTTAAGGAAGGGAATGGCTCAGTTGCCTTTAGCCTACTGGCTATGGGTGGGTTAGGACTTCTGTTGGTCTTTTCTGTATTGAACACACAGATTGCAAGCCCAGTGCCACTTTGAGATCTTTGGCAGCACAGTTAACTCTGTAGCTCATGCATGATTGAGCCTGTATGATAATGAGTATTCAGAGACGGGTAATGCTTAGGGGGCGCTCATCAACCTAAGACAGAGTGCCTGTGTGGCCTGGGCAGGCGTCTCCATGATGGGTAAGGTGACCTGCTGACGTCCCATGCAACCTAAATCAGCAGGTCACAGGTCACATTGGTGTACATTACTTCTACAACTATTAAAATAAAATTGAATGTCTCCCTCCATGATTCTGAAATGAGGTAGGAGGAGAGTTTAAACTCTATCAAGACATGGACAGCAAAGCTGCATACCCTCAACGAGGGTGGAAACCAGACCCTCCTTTGTTGAAGGGCGAGGCAGCAGACTTCACTGGGAAGCAGAGAGACAACTCTTGTAGCTGGAAGGGGACTAAGCATGAGTTTCCCTAGACACTCACTTTTTTTTTTTTTTTTAGAAATAAACCTTTTTACAATTTTTTAAATCTTTATTTTATGTATATGAACGTTCTGCCTGTGTGCATGTCTATGTACTACATGCATGACTAGCTCTTACAAAAGAGTGTACTAGATCCCTGGAGCTGGAGTTGCAGATATTTGTGAACCACAATGTGGGTGCTGGGAACAGAACCCAGGACTGCTGCAAAACAGCCAGTGCTCTTTACCAGTGAGCCATCTCTCCAGCTCCAAAATAAACAATTTTTGATATCTTCTTAGTATTCTATGTCCCGTGCAGTTCTTATTAATGAACTGCTATAAGTGAAAAGAAAATATTAAAAAATCAGTATGTGTATGTACACACATGCGTATATGCATGCACAAATGTGAAGAACCAAGCATAGTCACAGTGATACTGGAGAAACAAAGCAAACGTATTGAACCCCCCTCACCTGCCCCATGGGGTTTTCTTCCCAGTGTCCAAAAGAGATGCTACAAGCAGCTGGGATCTAATCTGAGGGATATCAAATGAATCTATGTACACTGAACTTTTTCAGTCCATTCACTTTATTCTTCTAAGTCAACTCTACCAGTGTCATGGGCGTACAGGTCTGTACACACTTACAAGCGTAATTCTTTGGCAATGCAATTCGAGGCTTGAAGTTTTCGGGGTAATAGAGAGAGGCGATAAGATCCACGCATTCAGCAGTAATTGTCAGCTTTCATTTACAATCCAAAGGGGAAGTGACTAATGGAAGTTCTCTGGTAGGGTCAATTAAGGGCTAAAACCAATTAGCAAATTTAAAGAGGAATTTATGTGCTCAGACTATATTCTTACAAGTGGCTAGGTAAAAGTTAGGAGTTTATATGTTAGTATAAGTCACGAGTAAAGTAAAATTGTCTTTTTTTCCTTCGGTGCCACTACTGGCTCAGGTACCTTGCGGCACCATTTTCTGGCAGGGTGGGGGAAGTGTTCTCCATTACTAGGCACCTGCCCTGTGTAACAACATGTAGCATTTGGTTCATAAAAGCACTTTCACTCTGAGTCATGGCAAAAGGAAGGAATCTTTAGAACTAAGAATAACACCTGGGCTAGGAGATAAAAGAGGAGGATTTAACCTTAATTTGCATAAGAAACAAAGCTTGGTACCTATCATCCGCCTGGCTTTGGCAGTTGTCTCTTTGGATCAGTGGAAATATTTATCTTATCTCGGTAACGAGTTGATGGCCAAACACCATCCTGGTAATTGCAAGCAGTAAATCTGTTAAATTAGGGTCTTGTGTTAATAAACTGGGGTGAAAGTGAGGAGTTAAGGATTTAAGGTTAGTGAGGTTAGCTTCTCTTTCCTGTAGGTGAGCTCAGGGCACGCTAGTGCTCATCTATCTGTGATCTGTCCTTGGATGTTTGAGAAGTGTCTCAGTTGAAATACTTTTGTCTGGAGATGGCACTGGCCAGATGTCTGCTAATGAGGATAACTACAGGAAAGCAGACTCTAAGTCTATGCTAGAATAAGAAGAACAAAGGCCTGATTATGGGAAAGGCTTCTTTGTGGTGGTGATATTTTATTTGTGCTCTAACAAATAAAATTTATCTGGGGATCAGACAACAGACCAGCCACTAGATTAGACATAGAGGCCAGACAGTGGTGGTACACATGCCTTTAATCCTATCACTTGGGAGGCAGAGATCCATCTGGATCTCTGTGAGTTCAAGGCCACACTGGGAACAGAGCCAGGCGTGGTGACACACACCTTTAATCCCAGCACTTGAGATTTAATGTCTTTGCTTGGGAAGGACACATGCCTTTAATCCCAGGAAGTGATGGCAGGAAGTAGAAAGGTATATAAGCCATGAGGACCAGAAACTAGAGGCTTTTAAGCAGTCACCTAAGACCCTTTCCAGTAAGGACTCAGAGTCTTTCAGTCTGAGGATTTGTGGAAACAGGATGGGCTGAGGAGTTGGTGAGGTATGGTTGGCTGTAGCTCTTTCTATTTCTCTGATCTTTCAGAATTTACTCCAATATCTGACTCTGGTTTGTTTTCGTTTTTGTTTTTATTAATAAAACATTCTAAAATTTATCTTACAGGTCTTGACTGAGTGACTGTTTTCAAACACAGCTGGGGGATGTTATCCAAATACCCCAACTACATAACAGTTTTTTGTCCAGTAAATGATCAACCACATTGTTAGAAGTTCTTGGGAAAAGAATCAATTGGGAAAGCTACAATAGCACACAAGAAATTCACTGCAGGACACAGCTAATATATTCAAAAGCCAATATCACCAAAACTCCTCGAGTTTTGACTTCCCTCTGGCAGAGCCCTTGGCTATACCAGGTTTTAGCCTTATCAGTGCCAGCTGAATTCCTACTTCATATTTCTGTGCTTACAGCACAAACTAATAATCTCAAACTTGAGGACTATGTCTCATTATAAAGTAAAGTCATTTGGATAGTATGTATCAATAGATGATTAGATAAATAGACATTAACTAGACCAGAGTGCCCAGGAACATACCTGGAGAAAATATTTCTTCACCTAAAATAAACCTCCTGAAAACATACATACAATAACATTATACAGACCAAGCAGGCTATATTTATGAATATATGTATATATATGTTTATATGCATATATATAAAGATGTAACAACAATTAATAAAAAAAGAGGCCATGACTTTGAAAGAGAGCAAGAAGGGGGGATATACTGGTAGGTTTATAGAAAAGGAAAGGAAGGGGTAATGATGGATTATATTATAATCTTAAAAATAAAAGACAACTAAATATTAAGCTGAATATTATTTTTGCTTCAGTAAAGTAACAAAAGAATTGTTTGCATTCTCTCTTATGTCAACCAAGACAGCTTTTAATTCCATGTAACAGGCAAATTATAAACATTCTGAAAATATTTTCTTAAGTTACAGTGAGTCTCCATCAGTGAACAGTGTCAATCCACATAGCATCAAAACTAGGGCTTGCGAGATGGCTCAGCAAATGAAGGCAACTGCTGCCAGGCCTGCAGTCCTGAGTTCTACCACTAGGAACCCTAGGTAGAGGGACAGAAATGACTCCTGCAAGTTGTCTTCTGACCAACAAAGGGAATGTTGGCACACATGTCACTGCCCCCCAATCGATCACTCATTGGAATAAATATAATATGATAAACCAAAGTCATTCCTAAAAATGTATAATTGAACTAAAAACAAATAAGGAAACTTTCCACAGAAATAAAAACAAGTGTTTGGTCCCTGATTCCGTGCTTCATCCTGAGTGTTCATACCCCTCCTCCATGTTTAAAGACTCATTTCTGAAACACGCCCAGTTGCGTGGGCCTTGAGTCAAGGGGTAGTGTCAGAGGACTGTCTAGGGGGAGATTTTGCACCATCTCTAATATTGTGTCTTGTCATTTCTCTGTATTCACCAGCATCTTGTCACAAAATTGAAGAAGATGACAGAAGATGAAAATATTCTCCCTTGCTCAAGAATTGGTAGGATTAATAAAGTAAAAATGAACGGCCTATAAAATACAGTTTTGATTCTATCTTTTTCAGCAAAATAAAATGTATAAGGCTTCTGATATTACTAGGAAAACAGTCTCACAGAAAACTACCTGATCCTTTGGTTTTACACTCTTCTCCCTCTCTTCTGCAATGTTCCCTGAGCCTTACCCATAAAGTCTCATCGACATGACTGCCCACATGTTAGATGAACAAGGATAACACCCATGTACACGAGAAACTGAATGGGGAAAAGTCCCTGAGGCCCGAACTCTACACAAAGAAACATAGGCAACTGAGGAAAGCTGGGAGGGGATAGGTGGTCATCCCCAGGGAAAAACACACCGATTGGTTGTCCTGTACCAAACAGTCATCCCTGAAAACAAACATATAAGTAAGTTTATCCTGACTTAACAGTGAGTATTTAGGAATACATATGTATATACATATACATACATGCGTGCAGTAACACTTGGTGAAAAAAGTGGCCATAAATGTTAAGGAGAGTGGTGAGGGGCATATGGGAGGATTTGGGGAATGAAATGGGAGAAATGTTATAATTAAATTATAGTGTCAAAAATTAAGAATAATGGAGCAGCCGGGGCAGTGGTGGTGCACGCCTTTAATCCGAGCACTCGGGAGGCAGAGCCAGGCGGATCTCTGTGAGTTTGAGGCCAGCCTGGGCTACCCAGTGAGTTCCAGGAAAGGCGCAAAGCTACACAGAGAAACCCTGTCTCGAAAAACCAAAATAATAATAATAATAATAATAATAATAATAATAATAATAATAATAGAGCATGAATGATTTCTCTAAGTAAATTAAAACTTTCATCCTGACCACACACTCAGATTTCCAGGTGAGCAAAAGGCCTAATTTAAAACCAGCACTCTTGAACACGGTATATGTTAAGTGCAGAACAGTGGAAGACTGAGAGCTTCTCCTAGTCCACTGTGCTGGTTCATTCTTGAGCCAGAAGCCTGCTTTTCCAAGTACTGTCTTCAATGCTGCTCAGGGTTCTGTCTATCGATTAGTGTATCCAGGGTCATGACAATAATCTCTCATAATTTGTGACAGTTATCAGAATGGTCATTTAGTTGTCCAATCCACATCAGTATGTCATGGGTCTGGACTGTAGTTTGGGTGGTCAGTGTCTGCATTCCTACTTTTTCTATATATACCCTTTTGTTAAACAGATATTCTTGAATTTTACAGTAATATAATTTCTGAGATCAGCTAATATCTGAGAATTTATTAATTTTTTTCAGCAAGTATTTAGTGAATTTGACAGGACACATTGAGAAATATTACCTACATTTCACATTCTGATAAAACTTACATTTTTAGCATGAGTGATAGAAATTTGTTATATCATATATATATGTATATATGTATATATAAACAAAAATATTTAAGAACTGCTAGTAATATTTTTGCATTTTATTTTATTAACAATTTCATACAAAAGTAATTTTCATCATTTCCTCCCCACCATCTCCCCCTCTTGCAGACACACACACAAAGTTGGATGGATTGTTACTTACACAATACCTTAAATTCCAATTGTGCTGAAGATCGTTACTTATGACTCAAAAAAGCTAATTTTCCTATCTATAAAATTAGGTTAAAAACTTACCAAATGAAATGTTATATACAAAGTACTTAACAATGGACCTCATACTTGAGAAAAGATATAATCAGTGGAAGAACTAAATGCCAGTGTGCAGTGGGACACTAGTGTGAGCGCAGATGATGATGATGATGATAGTGATGATGGTGATAGTGATAATGATGGTGGTGATAGTGATGATAATGATGGTGATGATGATGATGGTGATGATGGTGGTGGTGATAGCGATGATGATAATGACGGTGATGATGATGATGGTGATGATGGTGATGATGTTGATGATGACAATGATGATGATGATTTCGATAATTGTGATAATGAGCATTGTGATTTAACAATTCGAGGCTCACCTTCTGAGAACATCTCTGAATATTTGGAGATTTCAAAGCCCTGTTTATTCGGCAGCATTTCCTGCTGCTGGAAACAGTAGCGGGACCCTCCCTGCTGTTGGAGACACTGGCTCTCTAATCCCTGTTGGTGATTAAAGTGGCTTTATCAAAAGGGTCAGGTTTCTCTTTCCTGGCAACAGAACATTAAGAACTCTTTGTGTTTGTATCTCTACAGCCATGTGCTCCTTGTTCAATCTCTGAGCTGCCTGCTTTGTAATTTCAGATTCCTGGACTGTATCAATTCCATTTACCTTTATGCTTGTGTGATAACCAAGCAGTGACTTTCAAAGGGATAAAAAGTATCTGGCAAAAGTGTTATCGGTGAGTATCTCAGGTAAATTCTGTGAAATAATTAGTGGTGATCTTTCAAAAACTATTAAATTATACCTACTTGATGAAGTTATAAGGAGGCTGGAGATACTAACAAAACAAATAAGTACTCGTATTAACTATTTGAAGTTTTGAGCTCAGAGACTGGAAACACTTCCCTTATGAACTCATTCAAGCATAAAATATAAGATTGTCTTCAGTTAAAAATACCAAGATATTACTTTGGCAAACAGTGTTGTCAGAGCTACTGAACTAAGTATGAAACTTGAAGGAATTACAGATAAATACAGTTTGAGAAATCCGTTCATGTGATGGGAGTTCAGCAGAAAAGACTAATAAAGTGGTTCCAGTGGCTCTGCCTCATAACTGCACATCCCTGAGTAACTGAGGGAGAGGAAAAGATTGCCAGACGGCATCCTCCAAAGACTATGGAGAATCATGAAACAGACACACTGGAGTCTAAGCAATCAAGTTATTGGATGACATTTACTATAACAGTAAAGAATATGTAATATACAGCATAAAATATAGCAAGTGAAACTATTTGTAACAAATATGATAAAATAGAAGAACAGAAGGAATGTCATATAATAAGGTTTTCTAAACTATGGGTAAGTGGGAGGTAGAAGGAAACCCTCAAATGGGATGAGTTGGAACCTGAGAAGTTCTTACTCATGGCTAAAGTTCATATTCTAAAAGCATCACTTTGGATTTCTCTACTGGTTGATGGTGACATGCTCAATATCTTTTAAAAAGGAATTCTCATTTCTGGACAAAACCAGAAGATTCAAACAAATTCTTTTAAATGCTGTAAATGGTTTCCAAAAACTAGTTTTCAGTGGAATAATACAGAAAGTGAAGGATGTAGCCCAATGGAGTTCTGGGGACTCATGTCTCCAGTTACTGAGAAAATCATGGGCAGGAAGATAGCTTGGCCGATCCAGATGCTGACTCAGTCATCATCCTCCAGTTTTTGGTTCTGTAGAACACTATGACCTCGATGGTACTGGATGCGGAAGTTGTTCCATTGCTCACTGTTAAATGAAACATAAAATGTCATCTTGA
>CABHPR010125891.1:25970-44868 GCA_902168415.1 Peromyscus melanophrys | reverse complement strand
AAAAAACTGTGGAATCCAGTCCATTTTATAGATAAAGAAGCTGTGCTTCAGAGAGGTTAAATCGATTTGCCAAAGATTTGCAGATGATTTTACAGTAAATTACTCCAATTAAAAGCCAACACACACAGTCAGTTGTTCCTTGCCCCATTGGACCTGTCTCATACACTGATGGCAAGTGTCACACATCTGTGTGATATTACCATCACATGAGAATATTCATGAGAACGTATGCATATCCTTCTTCAAAATGAAGCAATGTGTCTGGAGGCTTGGGTTGCTACTGTCTCTTGGCTGTTTTCAGATTCCCTGCTTCCTCTACCCATCTGCTGCCTTTCCACCTTTTCCACTCTCTGTCAGCTTCCTGAATTATAGATGCTTTTAGCAAAGCACGCAAGACTCAGGAAGGAGGGGGCCTTGAGCAGAGAGTGAATCACATAGAACGACTGGGGAGTGTATGAAAGATGCTGAATTACTTAGATGATAGAAAAGAGTAAGAAAACATCAGAAAGTTTTAATATATTTTTTCCATTTTATTGCTTGACAGTCTCATAGACGTATATTATGAATTTTAAGCATTTTCAATTCTGATTACCCTTCCTCATACCTTTCCCATTTCCATTTTCCACCCTTCATTTTAATTAGTTCCCACCTACTTTGAAGTTTTCTTTTTGTGGGTGGATCACTAAATTTAGAGTTAGTTGCCCAAGCAGGAGTGGACAGTTATACACTGGAGCAAAGGTAATTTATCTCTGGCTACCCCACTGAAGAAAGTGACACCCTTCACCCAGAAAAAACATTAACTGTTGATAGTCCTTCTGGGGAAATATCAGTATGCCCAGTCTTGTGAAAGTTTGGTGATGATAATGAATGCTGCAGTGATTTCATGGGTGTAATGGCTATGGCATGTCCGGAAAGACATCTTTTTACATCTCACCATCCTCAGTTCTTACATTCTTTCTGCTCTCTGTTTCAGGACGGTTCCTAAGACTTGGAGAGAATTTTATATTGTCCCAGTTGGAACAGAGCCCTTCGTCTTCGTTTGTTCTCAGCACTTCGGTCAGTTATGAATTTCTACACTAACCATAGCCTGCTGTAGTAAGGAGCTTCTCTGATGAAGGCTGAGGACACAGCACTGATCTGCGAGTATAAATATGAATATTTAGAAGGCAGTTCGGCAACAAAACAATAGAAGTACATCCCTGGCCAAGGAGGTCTATGGCCTCCCTGGCCAAGGCTTGCAGAACCAGGCGTGAGTTTCCTCCTATGGAGGACTAAAATCCAATTGAAAAGTGGATGGCTACATTCATAACATCCATGCCACCATTCCATTACAGGGTATATCTTATGTAATGAGCCACTACTGTGACTCACAGGCTTCACAGTTGAGGAAGACTTTTGATAACTTTTTTCCCCTAGCAACCTACATAGCACCTTCTGTGACCATGAAGGCTAGTTGATATGGAGGAAATTTTTCTCTCAGCTCCAGCTTGATTTCCCTATGTCCTGTGACAAAAGTGTGTAGTGGTGTCTTCAGCACAAAATTCTTATCTTCAAATTTTGGTGGGCAGCTATGAGCAATCACAACAGCCTGTATCATAGGTAGCTGTCCCATGCTTGGAACTGGAATTTTTTATAACGTCAAATGCTTCTGGGAGAAACATTGTCCAGCCTCAAAAGGTACCTCCATGTAAGTTATCTTTTGAGATTGTATTTTTTAAATATGTTTTTTTCTATGTATATCCTTAGTTTTGGTTGCCCTCCCTCCTTTCACCTCCTCTCTTCTATTTTCCTATTTTCTTCCTTGTTTAGACCTTTCTATACCCAGTATTTCCCCCTCCATTTTCAGGACTGATGCGTTCTACTGTTCCCCTGCTCCTTCCTTATAACGCCTCTTTCCACCTTTCTAGTTTTCACAATGCACAACGTGAAGCACATTACTCTAAAAGTTCATAGGCAGGATCTGCATTAGCTCATACAGTGTGTTTTTCAGTTTCATCCATTTCCCCACAAATTCCATATTCACATTCTTCTTCACCAAATAATAAAATCCCATTACCTGTATGTACCATGTGATCATTACACATTCATCAGTTGGTGGACATCTAGGCTGGTTCCACATCCTTACCATAATACATAGAGCCATGAGGCAGGTATCTGTCTTGTAGGATATGTATTCCTTTGAGTACAGGCCCAGGAACAGTATAGTTAAGTCATATATGTGGGGGCCCACAAAGGTTTCCTAGTGAGGTCTGAGCTTGCTTTACCAGCAGGGCAACAATAAGAGGCTGATTTGACCACAGGCCTGGGTACCAGGTGTTTGGAAGGGGCTAGACTTGGCTGTATCTAGCAAGGGGGATGTTTTTTGCCTCACCCCATGGCATTGTTATAAAAAGTCCTTTTGAATAAAGTTCTGGGCCATTGAGTATTGATCCTAGGTCCTCCCGAAGCTATCGTGTGTTTCTGTCTTTCTTTTCGTCAACTAGGTCTCTCATCCTACCTGGTATTTTCTTATCCCTCTCTCCTCAAGAGTACTCAGGGTAAAGTAGGGGCAGGTCCCCCATACATGTGGCATTCTATCTTTAATAGTTAGTGTTTTCCATAAGGACTATACCAGTTTAGATTTCCATCAATGGTGGATAAAAGTTTCCCTTTCCTACATCTACACTAACATTTGTAGTTCTTCCTTTTTTTTTTTTATTATAACTATTCTGACTGGAGTAAGATAAAAATTTCAAAATAGTTTTAACTCTTCGATGACTAAGGATGTTGAACATTTTAACAAGTATGTACTGGCCACTTGCATTTTTCTTTTGAGAATTATCTGTTTATTTCCTTAGATCACTATCTTTAAATTTTTTTACTCTCTTTGTATTTAGTTTGTAAAGCTCTTTATATAGTCTAGGCACTAATCTTGTCAGTGAATAGTTATTAAGGATATTATTCCATTCTGTAGGCTGCCTCTTCACTTGCTTCACAGTTTCCTTTGCTATACAATTTTTTTATGGGATCTTGAAATTGCTCTTCAAGTATGTTATTAAGGAATTTTTCCATTTATGTTCAGCAGGGAGATTGCTCTTTATTTTCATTGTCATGGGTTCTTTATCAGGTTTTCATATAAGGTAAATACTAGCATTATATAAACAACTGGAAGCTTTCCTTACTTTTCTATTTTATGGAATAATTTAAATAGTTTGAGTATTAGATATTCTTTGAAGCTCTGGAATGATTATGCAGTGACTCCATTCTGTCCTGGGCATTTTTGATAGAGGACTTTTTATTACTACTTGAATTTTGCTGATGAATGTGGATCTACTTAAATTATTTATTTCATCTGAGTTTAATTTTGATTTATTACATGCATCTAGAGATTTATCCATTTTTAAAATATTTTCATTTATTGGATTATAAGCTTTAATCGGATGGCCTCATGATAATTTGAATTTCAATGTTCCCTCTGTAATATCTTTCTTTTCATCTCAATTTTCAGTTAATTTGAATATTTTCTCCAAATTAATTGGTTGATTTATCTTAGAGTTTTGTCAATCTTGTTTTTCTTCTTAAGTCCAAAATCTTAACTACTCCATTAAGCTTGTTTATCTTTTCAGAAAAGTAATCCTTGATTTCATTAATTCTTTAAAAAATATTTTCTGTTTTTTGAGATTATAACTATTCCCCCTTCCCTTTCTCCTTCCAAACCCCCTATGTACCCTACTTATTGTCTTTCAAATTCATGGTCTCATTTTTCTTTAATTGTTCTAAACACAAACATTTAAATAGATGATGATAGAATGATAGGTATTAGACAGTATATGTCTTCCTAAAAACATAGATGGTGACAGATTGATAGGTACATATAAAATATATATATTTCTAAATACAATACAACCTGCTCATTCTGTGTAATGATACATGCATATATATATGTTTTCAGAGCTGACATTTGGTACTGAACAACCAATTGGAGTGTTCGTTCCTGGGGAAGACTTTTTACCCTTCTCTCCGCATTCTTTAGTTGCCAATAGTTATTTGTGTTCTGTTGAGGCCTTGAGGTCTTTCCCACACCATGTTAGCATGTCTATTGGAGTCTTCCTTGCTCATATTGGTAAAATTTTATGGGGGTAGCTTCTGATATTTTTAAGAGATATAGTCTAACAACCAATTCCCTGTTTCCCTGGCTCTTACAATCTTTCTGCCCCATCTTCTGAAATGTTCCTGAGCCTCATGTGTAAGAGTTGTAGTGTAGATATTTCCATTGGGACTGAATTACACAGCTCTGTACTTTTATTGGTTGTGGTTTTCTATAATATACTCCATCGGTTGAAGAGAAGTCTCCTTAATGAGGTATGAGGACCACACTTATCTGTGGACATAGGACAGATATTTTAAATGCAGTTAGACATTATTCTGGCTTAGTAAAATAGGAGTTGCGGATTCTGTTTCAAGATCCATGACTTTACTAGCCCTGGATAGTTAGCAAGGTTTCCAGTACTAGCCTGATTTCCTTCTTGTTGAGTGGGTTATAAATCCAATTAGAGAGATGTTGGTTACCAATAAGGTCTATCTTCCACGACTGCACACTTAGGGTTATTGCGCCGTGCTGATTGTTGTGGTTTCAGAGCACCATAGCTCAGCAGGACTGTTGGTTGCTTTCCTCCTTTGGAAGCGAGCATAGTACCTTCTGGAACCATGAAATTAGTCCTCATAGAAGAGGCTTTTGAATCAGATCCAATTCAGAGATGTCTTCCCCTGTGTCTAAAATCTGCAGTGTCTACAACAAGGACTTATATCCACTTCTCGAGGGCAGCCAAGGTTGCAAATGTTTTGGGCATCTCTAGGACAGCTCTGATGAACAACTCAGAAGAAGGCTTTTCATACCTGGCACTGGGTTTTTATTAGATAGTCTATGGCTAGATTCTATTCTCATTGTTAGCCAAAATAAGAATATTTCAACTAAATTATGTATGTATATTTATATACCAATTTAAAGTGTATATGTATTTTAGGTAGTAGTTGATAGTATGACTCCTTCTGACCCTTTCAGATGTCCTTACTGTTATTTTACCCTCTTCTCTACTTTTTCTGTATTTATCTCCTCCCCTCCTACCTAATTATAATCCCCTACTTTTATTTCCCCCTTCAGATCACCTTTACCCTGTTATCCCCCTCTCTCTTGTTTCCTATATTTTTTGTTTCAATTTCATTAGTGTCTGCATTTGTTTTTTTAAATAATATCTTCATTAACTATCTAACATTTTCACAAATTTATTAAATGTATTTGTTCAAATCTATCTACGAATACCTCCACGCAACTACTTTCATTTCCCACCACATCATATCCCTAACAACCTCATGTCTTCTTTGCTTCTATGTTATTTATACTCCCTGAGTCCAATTAGTGCTGTCCATATACATGGGTGTAGTGTCATCCACTGGGGCATGACAAACTCTCAGTGTCCATGTCCCAAAATGAGAGTTATTCTCTATCAACATCCATCAACTGCCAATAGTGCTTTTCCAAAGGTGGGGAAGCCTTGGGGAGCCTGTTCCAGTGATGATTACATTCTGACTGATTTAGTCTTGTGCAGGAAGGCACAGCTGCTATGAATTAATGAGTTCTGCTAGCATGACATGTCCAGAAGTAAGCACTCCACACCACTCCTCCCCATTGTCCAGCTCTTTCGTTCTTTCCACTGCTTCTTCCTTGGATGCAAGAGATTGATATAGATGACCACTCACAGCTCAACAATCATAGCTGCTTATACTTAGCACGATGACCAAGTTTGGGTCTCTGCATTAAGCACTGACCTACTGCAAAAAAGAAACATATCTGACCAAACTCAAGAGTAGGAAAAAAACCTATGGGGATTAAATATTTAGATACTTTATATTAAACACTCAATTAAAGCTTAAACATTAAAAATTAACTAAATGCTCAAATATTTAGAAGGAAATTTAATAGCATAATTTTTTTTTAGCAAAAACAAATAAATAAACAGAAAACCACGTAGTAGATTAGACTCTCATGGACTTTTGACCACGTTTACAATACCAGGCAGTATGTCCCTTGTAGTGGATAGCTGTTCCAGCTTTGACCTTGAAACACTGCCCCTAGAGTGACGGCAGGTAACTGCCACACCTGCTTATGACCTGCCCCTGGGGCTGAACTCCCTCTGGGGTGTGGCCGAGAGGGACCCCCCCTTAAGACTCAAGGTGCATACGTGCTTGCTCTCTCTTCTGGATACCTTGTGGTCCTGGAATCTGGACGGGAGACCAAGCTGGAGTTCTCTGCTGGATGGTACCTCATCTCTCATGAATCCTGTAACCCATCCCCATTGGCTGTAAGTTATCTCAGAAATAAACCTCTCTTGTTACCAGATAAATTATGTGGAATAGCCTCATTAAATGCAGCAATAATCCCTCCTGTAGTTCTAGCCTCATATCCAATCAGAAGATAATTGGTTACCCCATAACTACCATGCTACTGGTAGTTACGCACTGGTGGGCATTTCTTGTAAGTTACTTGACTGATCGAACTTTTCCCAGATAAATTAAGAAACAAGTTGATTCAGTGAGGACCCTGGGATTGTTCCAGTACTTTAGTAGCTTTGCTGAGGCCCAAATAAGAGAAACTAACAAATCTCAATACTTAGCCCACTATGTAAATGATGTTTACATAATGTGAACTTGAGCGAGGTTCCTTCTGGTGTCATACAGGGAAGATATAAGAATGAAAACCCAGGGCAGATTGACTTTGTCAACCTGGATCAGTCTTCTGGGGTGTCTAGCACCAAGTGATTCATTGTTGGCTTATTTAAAGCACAGTGCAGCTTGAGAAAAAGTTTCCAGGCAACAATCAGACCAATCAGTCCAATTCCAGGTGCACAATAAAGCTAAAGGTGTGACTACATAGAAACTCTTTTACAAAGGTCATGTGACTATTAGGGTGGTTCTACAGCTAAAAGGCCTAGAATCTACTGTGGTCTCTGATTGAGAGCATAGAGGTCAGCAGGCCACAAAGTACATGTGAAATCTCTCTTAAAGATGGGTAACGGTCTAGGCAGGGAAGAGTCTGGGATAATCATCTGGGAAAATTGGGTGAGTTCTGCCTCTATAGCAAAAGGTGGGTGAGGTCTGCCTCCACGGATAGCAAAAAGGTCACCAGGTCCACAAAATCCACTTTCAGCTTTCTGGATGGAACTCAGGTATTTGGTTTTATCTCCTCCATTGAGGAGACATCCCTGCATGATTAACATATCAGGCTCTTTTCATGCTTCTCAGTGAGTACAACATGAACTAAATCAACAAAGGATGAGGAAAAGAAAAGAAGTAGATAAGGGGATCTGGTCAAAAGCAAATATGACAGAAGCCACAGTTCCCATGGAAGAAATGAAAACAATGGGAAATTCAGTGCTTGTGAGCCTCTGGGAAACTTTAAAGCCTAAAACTACAGTTCATGGAAGACAAATACAATAAAGTGGTTCAAGGAGAAGGTCAAGCTCATCCCAGTTACCCAAGCGTCTGAGTAACATGTATACATTTTGCTCCCATAAGAAAGTGCAATAGAAATGGAGACTGTTCATCCAGCCTAGAAGGGAGGGGCCCACAGAGCTCTGCCCCTTTTCAAAGTTATACATACAATTACAAGTCACATGGGAAGAGAGATTTTGATGGTGTAGTCTCCCTTAAGTTGTCCACGCTCCTGTAAGTCACCCCCAATAAACTCAGTGGTTCACCAAGCTAGACTAAGGTAAAATTATTTCTTTGGTCTGTCACTGGTGCCCTTTTTGGGATAAGTAGACATTTGTTCACATCCTCCCAGGAAATAGTCACACACAGACAAATTAAGTCCATGAAATATTAAATTAATATATTAGGTTATACAATGATAGAGACAAGACTAGTCCAAAATCCCATTCTTCAGGCATCAAAACTATAGAAATGCCTTTCAAAAATCTTATTCAGTCTTTTAAAATTTTACATGTACATTCTCAAAATGTTGCTTTTCTATGTTTTTACAATCTTTTATATGTTGGTTTCTACCTAGTACTAACAATGAAATTTATAGTGCTTATAGAAATTAATGTGCTTTCCTCACATACCAAGCAAAATCTATAATGAGGTTGGTATGCTCATAATGAGGTTTTGTATTCTCTCTGTGAAAGTTTATTTTTTCTTTTTCATTCAACTAAAGTGGGATTCATAAGCTCACAATGAACTGAACAGAGAATATTTAAGGAACACTTCTTATAATGCACATGTTCTCTATCAGAAATCAAATATTATCCCTTTATTGGGAAAGATTGGGGCCTCATGAAAGTGCTGGCAGAAACTTGTTAGTTATATGTGTCCTTCATATGACATATGTATACAAGCAGGTAGATACACATACATACATCAGTGGAGTAATAGCTGATAACAGTTAAAAATGCTAAAAACTATATAATTCTTCAGAAAGGAAATAGGTATTAAAAAGTGCAAGGTCTTACATGTCAATTAAAGATCAACAAGAAAGTCTAGCCCTGGAAATTTTAAAAAATAAAAGGGACTTATTGGAAGTGTATTGGCAAGTCATAGAAACGAACAAATAATTTGAGAGATATGCCTGGAAAATGCCACATAGAGACAGGGGCAAAGAACTTGGAAGAAAGAAGCAGACCCTGGCTTTATTAGGCCAACCCCATACGATAAGATTTTTTTTCTCACCATTATACAACTCCCTTTGAGAGTCAAAATTTGGGCATGAATTTCTGTTGGGTCATGTATTTACCACTTACACAGGCACCCAAGGGACAGGGAGTCTTTGATTGACTCTTAAAAGGATTCAAACAGTGGGCAAAAAGTAATTCCCCAAAGGGAATCATAATGTTACAACTAGAAAACAACTAGAAAAGAAAAAAAAACATTCTGGAACTGCTGAAAATTAATCTTATAGCTGAAATGTCTTAGGTAGATGTTTGTAGGGGTAAAGACTTCCACCAGATAAACTTAGAAAGCACACACTGACATAAGCTTTGCAATTACTGCACTTAATCATTAGAGACACTTATTTTAGAAAGTTATCAGTATATGAAGTTAGATATAATTTTGTTATTGCTGTTATTTTACTCATAATTGCCTACTTTAATATTAAACTTGTTATTTAAAAAATGACACCAGTGGTACAATATAGTTCATTATAAACTACAGTTTCTTTCATTATTTGCATTAGAAAACACGATGCCTTCTGCTAGAGTAAGATAATGTGGTTCTTAGGTGTTCAGAGATGCACAGTAAGCAATGCCTGAAGGGGGAATGTTATCTTACAGTAAAATATGCCAACCTCAGAGCTTTGTTTTACCTCGGCTGATGGGTTTTTGCAATTCTGACAATGACGTACGCTAGGAATGCCATTGGCCAATCATTACATAGTAAATTCTCAGACAAATTCACACTAAGAATTCAAGACAAAGCAGTAGGTGTTTGGAAATTATATACACAGAAATTAAAACCATTTGTTTCAAAACACCATGCTGTTTTCTCTAAACGCAACGCAGGCATTTGATAAGTATTTGGAATCTATAAATGATTTTAAAATGGAATAATGCTGTAGTGTTACTGATGTTTGCTTCTGCCTTTATTCCAGAAATGAAGTCTAGAGGTGTAAATTGGAGCTCTCTGGCAAACGAGTGCAATTTATCATAAGAATAAGTTAGTCCTCTGTAAACTCAGATATTTTTAGAACTTGCAGAGCATAGAATTAAAGAGACCTTATAGTTCTTCCAGTCCAGCCTCTAAGTAGCACTTTCCAGTATAGCTGTCCTGTCCTGGGGAATTAAGGTTCAGCTTTAGGCCTTGGTACTCAAAGCTGAGAGAAAACTTTAACCCAAAAAGAGCGGAAAGAATTTTTTCTTTTTCTTTTTTGTTTTGTTTTGTGTTGTTTTATGTTTACTATAGAAGGATGGGCCAGGATTAAAGTAGGAGAAAAATTTAAAATCCTAGCTACTCTACTGACTTTTGTTTACTTTAGAAATATTCAAGAGTCTGGGAGTTTACAGTAACTGAAGGGTCTACTTCTTCATGTATTCCTTGTTTAGCTTTAAAAACATAACTTACTGTGTCTTTAGAAGTCAACTAGCAAAATCCTACTTCCTTGAGAGGAATATCATGCATGCCAACTCAAACTGCTACTTTATTTTCATCAAAACAGAGCACACTTCACAGGTGGCTTCCTCATGATGTGATAAAGCCAAGGATTATAAAAATTGCTTTCAAGAGATTCATATAGTCTATTTTTAAAGAGGTGTTTTGTTTACCTTAACACAATCCACTTTAAGCTCCTTTCAAGGTCATAATCTGTCCACAGATTGTCAGGATGAATTACTCACATCCTGTCAAAAGTGGCTTCTGATTTGATTCTGAATCAGTTTCACAATCATTTGCTGTGCAGACTCTTAGACTCACCTCCAGACAGAGTGAATCAGAATTCCTAGAGAATTCATGTTGTATATAAGTACATGATTTATTTAAATCCTTAACCATTTCCTAAGAGAAGAGAATAAATATATTTTGTGGACTGATCTACCTTTAAACACACTAGCAGATAATTTCATTTATCAAGAGCTATAACATTCCCACAGTTGTCGAAAATTCTAAAGTCCTGTAAAGCATAATACACACACACACACACACACACACACACACACACACACACACACACACACAAAATCAAGTACTGCAGTACTACATCATAGGAGGCAATTTGGCTGCTCAGGGAGTAATAGCATATTGGAGTGAGTGCTCAGAAACAAAGATCTGTAAATCAGCATCAAATGGTTATGGGTGGCGGCAAGCCCTGCAAACTATTACCTTCATCTTATCCCAAGAATGTAAACAATGCTCCAATTCTACTGACGCTTAAAATCAAGAATATTCTATAATAGATGTCTAATTTTTGAGAGGGTTTGGAAATTTTGAGTTTAGTATACTACTGTAGAATTAAATTCAATAGCCTTCAGTCAATACTTTAGCTTCTATTTTAAGAATTAAAGATGGAATCTATCCTAGAACGCAGTCTGTGGATTTCTCTTTGTTCCTGCATCTGTGCCCCATTTCCTCTAATCTTATTATAGCTTTTAAATATCACCTAGACTCTGATGTTCACTGAATTTTCTAGTTTGCTTATTTGTATCTAATGTCTAGCTTCATATCCAATGCCTATGTGACATCACTGCTTGTATTTAGTGCAGATATCTCAGGGGTAATGTTTCTGACCCTAAGCTTTCATCTTTCTCCAAATATGCTCTTACTCTTGAAAATACGCTTCCCATTAACTTAAAATCTATCTTTTGAATTGTTCAAGCTAAAGACTTTGAAACTGTTGTAGCTTATTTCCCATCCCCAAATGTAATACCTCAAGGCTTCTTGAATCTATCTTCAAAATACATCCAGAATCTATCCCACTTCAAACCATTTCTGTAACCATCAACCACTCTGAAGCACCATCTCCCCTCCCATGAAATATTGGCTGGGATGGCCTCCTAACTGATTTCCCTGGTTCCACCCTGCCTCACTTTAGTCCATTCTTCCCCAAGCCCAGACAGTAATCTAAAATGTTAAAATTGACTGATCATGAAGCCCAGGGGCGAGAGAGATTGCTCAGCTGTTAAAGGGACTTACTACTCTTGCAGAAGACCCACCTTTATTTCCTGGCACCCACATAGCGGTTTACAACTTCCTATAGCTACAATTCTAGGGGATCCAGTACCCTTTTCTGGGCTCAGAAGGCTCTTGCACACATGTGGTACACATACACTCAGGCACACACACACAAACATTAAATAAATAAATGTTCTTTAAAAAAATGAATAAAAACTAAGCCCAAAGATAGCACTCTATGGCTCTAAATTCTCCAATCATTTCACTCAGGGTAGAAATCAAAGACTATGCAAGGCCCATGGAGACCTGATTGTAAGGCCTTGTAATCTACTGGTTTGCATCCAAACATGCTGGCTCTGGACTCCCAAAGATATCATTAGGATGTGGATTTAAGAACTTTGCATAGGCTTTCTCCAAATATTCTCATATACTCTTTCACTTACTTCAAATTATTGTTCAAAGGGTCACCTGCTCAGTAAGTAGCTGTCCAATCACTATTTAAAATGATTCTATTTCCCAAAGAGTTTCTTACCTGTCTTTCTTGCTCATTTTTATCCCATATGTGTGATATAGAAATATAGGATGTAGATATGATAGGATAAATGGGTAGATTATTGAATCTACTTTTAAAGAACAGCAATTTGTTTGAAATGTTTTACATTGCTATGGATTTTAGTTTATTGATACAAATTTAGAGTTGATTTTGTTATATTATATATATATATTTCTACTCTTATTTAAGGTATTATGTTTATGTCACTCATTTAAATTGTAATGGATAATTTAAAAATACAGATTAATAATTAGCCTTTTATGATAATCAAACTTGTAGTCATGTTAGTTTAGTTTTTTAGGTATAGATAGATAGATAGATAGATAGATAGATAGATAGATTTCAGATTGATAAATAACCTTCAAACACTTCAAAGACCTACAGAATATGGCACTTAACATGTTTTAAAAACTTTGATTTTCTTGGATAATGAGACATGTCTGCTCCTGGCAGCACCGATTTACTTCAGAAAAAAAGATGAACATTGAAGACATTCCATAAGGAGTTTATCTTCTTCTTGACAAAGACAGTTGTTTGGGCAAGAAACTGTTCTTGCATGGACTGCTTGACAAAATGTTAAATCAACTGGACATGCAGAACCCATAGGAAGGTGACCACTGAACTTTACAAGGCAAGATGGTCCTTCAGGTTCCTACTTCATAGAAGAAACTGCCAGACATTCTACAGGACACAGAGAGAAGCGACTGAGAGACTCTAGGTCTGTAGACTAAAGAATGGATGCTCCAACACTGCGAAAGGACTTTGGGTGACTGTCCAGGCAGCCAACTGTCTCTGTCATTCTAGATTTTTGGAAGCTGCTTACAATGCACTTCCTGTTTACTTAGGTAATATTCTATCCTTCTGAGGTCTTTGATATAGTTAAAGACTAGATAGTTATAATTATGGTTTTCCTTGGTTTTGATAGGAGATAATGTAGATATGGAACCTTGGACTCACAAATATAAGATATATAGGATATTTTCTTTGATTTTTGCCAAAACAAATAGACTAGATATTATAACTACAATTCTTGCTTGAAAACTATTTTGTTATATGTAATTTTACTATGTTAAAGTTAAACCCTTCCTTTTGATTACACAGAAAAGGGAAGGTACTGTGGGATGTTCTGTATGCCTGAATGTGTTGCTCTGATTGGTTGATAAATAAAACACTGATTGGCCAGTAGCCAGGCAGGAAGTATAGGTGGGATAAACAAACAAGGAGAATTCTGGGAAAAGGAAGGCTGAGTCAGGAGGCTCCAGCCCACAGTCCAGGGAGCAGCATGTAATGGCACAGAGGTAAAGCCACAGAAAATGTGGCAGCATATAGACTAACAGAAATGGGCTGAGTTTAAATGTAAGAGTTTTTCAGTGAAAAGCCTGAGCTAATGACCAAACAGTTTTAATTAATATAAGCTTCTGAGTGATTATTTTATAAGTGGCTGCAGAGTCCGTGGGGCTGGGCAGGACCAGGAAAAACCTCAGCTACATATGTGTCATTACTTTTCTTTATTCTGTAATTTACCCTTTTGTTTTAACTTACTGTCTGCTCATTCTCACAGACTATAAACTCATTAGAGCAATACTTTTTGTTTTTCTCTTTCCCTTCTTTTATTTGTATTGCTTTCTTTTTACTTTTCTACTGCTCTTTTTCAGTACATAGAACAAAAAAAAAACCTTTGAAATAAACATTTTTCAAATGAATCAACTGGTGAGTAAAGAGGCACAATTGGAGCCGTGTCCCAGTTGAGTTGGTCATTTAGTTTTACATCACCTGTGCCTTCACTTGTAAAATGTGATTCATGATCCTTTTTAAGGTCTCTTTTGTGATCCGAAATTAAAGTCATGATCATAGACCTGCAGACATGCAGTGTTGCTCTGAGGCATTCTCTTTGTACATTGTTAGAAACTGATCTGCTGTGACTGTTAGAAGGGCACTTGCTGTTATCTGTGATAAAAGCTGAGTTCTAGTATAAACTATGAAGGCGGACCAGAGATCATACTAGCTCTTATCAGCATGATAAATAAAATTTGTCTGATAGTTTCGTCCTCACATCTTTTTGCTACTTTGAGCAAGCCACTTAAAATTATGTATTGTGCAAACTGCAGTACTTAAAGGGATGTTAAAGTTGAAGATTTCTGTTGAGTTTTATGTTCTAGGAATGATACTATGAGATGACAATTTTAACAAAAGAATTTAAGATTCTAAGCAACTTATCTAAATCTGGTTTTGTCAAACTTCAAAAGTGCAACTTCAAAGAAGCCACTAAATCTTTATGCCTCAGTTTCTTAGCTGTCTTATTTGTCAAGTAGAGATTTACCATCCCTCACTGGATAATTGTGAAGATTTCATAAGGCAATAGATGTGAAAGTACCTTGAAATTTTCAGATATCCTACACACATATCACCTGTTTTTAGTGTACTTGTGCAATCGTTTCATTTCATTGTTTAATTTTTTAAATTTCACAAAGAAGTCCTCTACTGACATCCTTTCTACCCTCTCTCCCATCTTCAACTTTTCTTATGTCCCCCATCTCTCTCAAGTTTATGACCTCTTATTCTATGATTATAACTAATATATAGCTGCCTTGAAACCCACTTGGGCTTCTACTGTTCTATGCAGTTAGCATAGTTGGTGAGTCAATTAAGATATCTTAAAGGGAGAAATTAGTTAAAAGAGAATTTTTCCCACATTAAAAAATGGGTAACATTTTTACAATGAAGGGTGTTTGGTCTCTGTTTGATAACACATTAGGCAGTCTGAAAATGGAACAAATAAATGAGAGGATAATTAATGTTGATGGGATTTACATAACATCAATTATAAATATTATTTGTTTGACCTTTTTGTTTTATCATTAAAAAAGTTGGTTAAGGGGGCTGGAGAAATGGCTCAGAGGTTAAGAGCACTGCCTATTCTTCCAAATGTCTTGAGTTCAATTCCCAGCAACCACATGGTGGCTTGCAACCAGCTGTAATGAGATCTGATGCCCTCTTCTGGCCTTCAGGCATACATGCAGGCAGAACACCGTGTGTGTGTGTGTGTGTGTGTGTGTGTGTGTGTGTGTGTGTGTGTGTAATAAATAAATAAATCTTAAAAAAAAGAAGAAAAAAAGTTGTTTACTATGAGTGCTAAAATAAAAGTTTTAGAAAAACTTGTTTAAAAAAGATCATAGAGAAATTCAGACCCAGACAGAGGAATTTAAAGCTGAACCTATCTCAGCATTGCATTATATGGTTACAGAGAAACAGCCTAAGGCTTTCAAACAGCCAACCTTAATCTATCTGATAACCTTACAGGGACTGCCAAATGCTTGAGACTGTGTACAAGCTGGTTGAACTCCTGTGACAATGTTAGATTTGAGGAGATTCAAAGAAGCTATAGTCTCATATGGTATGCATTCTCCATTCACGAAGCAAATGTTAAACTCATGGTCAACTTGTAATAGAAGTATCCCTCAAGACTGGAAAGATTTGGTTATAGCTGTCTTAGAAGGTGGTCCACAGTTACAGTGGAGGAACTGGTGGAAAAATGATGCTAAGACAATTAAACAATGATGTAGGGCTAGAGGTATGGAAATTTTCCAAGATCAATTTTTTGGAGAAGGTGATTATCCTGATATACAAAGACAGTCTTTATATGATGACCACACCCTAATTTTATGCCAAATGGCAACCTTGAATGCTTGGAACAGACTTGAAGAAGTAGGAAAGAAAATTGAGTCATTTACAAAAGTTATACAGGGCCCAAAGGAAACCAAGACTGTCTTCAGCAGTAAATAGAATGATACCAAAATTCAGAAGCTAGACAGATAATAATTGAATCTCTGTATTTTGAAAATACTAATGTACAATGCAAAAGGATAATGGTTACAGGCCATTAGGCCAGTAAAGGCAAGATCAGCACCCTTGGAGAAATGGATCCGAGATACAATTAATATTGAATCCCATGACCATGATGATGCTCGGATAGGAGAGGTGATTTCCAGAGGTTTGAAGAAAATTAGTAATGTCAGGTGTTTCAATTGTGGTAAACAAGGTTACCTAAAAAGGGAATATAAACAGGGCATCCCTAGAAACAATGCTTTTTCAAAGAATAATCCCAACAGAATGCACCACCCTTCTGTATTATGCAGAAGGTGTGGTAAAGGCAAACATTGGACTAACGAACATAGATCTACAAGGGACAGACAAGGTAATTCTTTGCCTTTGCCATTGGGAAACTCCCGGAGGGGCCTGTCTCAGGCCCCCATGACAAATTCATTTCAGTCTTTTCCTACCATCATAGAAGAAACCCCTTTCCAGAGTAATTAAATAACCTAATGCCTATTGTAAAAAACCATACTACTTGGGGTGATAGAACAGCTATAGAAGAAAGTACAAACAAAATTTAAGGAGAAATCATGAATCAAAATTGATAAAGATTAGAAAGGGAACCTCCCCAAAGTTAGGGTTGGGGAAGTGTTTTGTTTGTATCTTTCAGGAGAATAAAGGCTAAGGAATCTGAAGAACACTGGACAAATGAGACATCTGAAGAAAAAGGACAAGTCATCCAGAAAAAATGTCTCAAGAAAAAGAGTAAATTGGCCTATTGGTATATCACATATCTAACAGGATAAAATTTTATAGGTCTTCCTAAATGTTTTTTTCTGCTGTTCTCTGCAGACATATAACATAAATGGTCTTTATTTAGTCCCAGTTCAATTAATAATTAAAGCTGGCTTTGGAGTTGTAGTGTGGCTCTCTCCTTCTCTAAACCCAAGCATGCTTGTTAAAAGAAAATGCAAAATCTCTGTTTCATGTCAGAAGAGCCACTTGATATGGGACAGAAGAAAAACCAAAATTAATTATTCTATAGCCACTGATCTCATGATCTTTTGGTTTTATTTTCACTCTTCAAAACTTTTTCATAAGATATGAATATTATCTCAAAATTTATAAGATTAATATATATATTTTAAACTTTTGTCATATTTTAATGGTCATATAGAGTACTAACTAATCCTAGGAAAGAGGCTTCATCTAGCTTCCTGTACATGATTTTGGGTTTGAGTCTATATCAGTTTTCTGCAGGGAACCATGACTGCGCCTGACAGTGACTTTGAAGTCTGCAAAAAGATGATAGGGCCCCACAACGATGATTCCATCAGGATGATGATAATAGCACTAAGCTGACAAACATCACCCAGAAATCTTCTTTGGGCTACAAACTGCTCAGGACAACCTGGAGATGGCTAGCTGAGATGATCCAGCCTCACAGACTACTCAAGCAAGGATTTGAGACGAGCCCTGCACTTTCCCATTATGGAGAGACTGGACAACAAATGATACAGATACCTCCCAGGACTTGACAATTAACCCAAAATTTTCTTTTCAGGGTTTCCTAGAGGTAATAATGTGGCTGACTTGTTCTATTTCTCTGAACTTTCAGCTTTCACCCCAATGTCTGGCTCCAGGTTTTTTTTTTTTTATTAATAAGACCATTTAGCAGTTCATGTTGCAAAGGTAAGTACTTAAATTATAGTCAGAAACTATATTTACTTAAGAAAATCACAATAATTGGCCCTCCCCTCAAGGCTATGACCTCTCTAATCATGGGTAGTGAAGTTTACAAGACCAAGCATTAGTTCTCTTTCAATGAGGAGACTTAGATCCAATGCCAGTGCTGCACCATTGGGGATGTATGTAAGGGCTAGTGATTGCTGTAGCTCACAGGGTTTACAGATGCTTTGACTATTGATTGATTTTTCTCCTTTAACGTATTGCATAGCACCTGATATGACAAGAGCTAGCCCTCAGGAAGGAGGCTTCCAGATCAGTGCTAATTCTATTCCTCCAAGTCTGGTGGTCAAAATGTATGATGTCCCCAGCAAATAAGAAAAAAAAAAAAAAGCAGAACCTTCAAGTTCTTGGAGTCATTCAAAGGCAAAGGCAATAACTTATATGTTTGGGGTAATCTTTTAATACATCTTTAGTAATATGTACTTTTCTTTCCTTCCTCTCCCATAAAATTATGCTCTCTCTCCCAAGTTCTTTCACCATTTTTTCCCTTTCCCACTTCATAGCACCTATGTCCTTATGTCCTGCTTTCCTCTCGGCAGAGATCCTTCTCTCCCATCCCCCATGGTCCCTCTCTGTTTTCCTGGTATCTCAGTTACTCCCAGTTATGGACTCATATCCAAAGATCCATCCTTTTAAGTCATTAACCATATGTTAGATGTTGAAAGTGACAACAAATTAAATGTTATCTTTGTATATTAGTTTACCTAACATGACATGACATGAGCACCAGGAAACACTCAAGGAAAAAGGCTGTTGACACAGTAGAAAAGTCAAGGCCTACATCATTACAGTGTTGAATCCAATCACTCTCATGAGTTCACTGTAGATATTTATGGATCATTGTGGGGTTAAGTAGGAATGTGACATTCTGAAGGGGTGGTAGGAGAGGATTTCCTTCAAAAATGTGAAATTACCAAAGACAAATCCATTGCTAACTTAGGAATTGGATGTTTTACAAGATATCCAGCTTGTTTTTTTCAGGCCTAGCATATGTGGCATGCAGCAACCAAGTTGTCATGGGAGCACAGTAAATGTTCTAAGAACTATACTTGGTCCTAGCACAGCTGCAAAAGGGATAGATTATAATCAGGACATTTGACACACACACACACACACACACACACACACACACACACACACACACACACA
>CABHPR010125891.1:0-25960 GCA_902168415.1 Peromyscus melanophrys | reverse complement strand
ACACACACACACACACACACACACACACACACACACACACACACACAAAAGGGATAGATTATAATCAGGACATTTGCCACACACACACACACACACACACACACACACACACACACACACACACCCTACACCCCACTTTGGCTTCATAAACATTGACAACATTCATGCTTTCTTTTTCCAGAACCCAGGGCTCAGGAATCACTACTAATCAAACAAAACACATATTCCCTTTGATACTGAATTAGATTGGGCAGAGTCTGTACAGAGCTCCTAAAAAACAAGAGAATGAATCATTTTTCTAAGCTAGTAAGTCTTATTGTAGTATGTTATGCCAAGAAGGGAAGCCACACATTTTTATTAATGGATGGAAGGGAAGATATAAAAATAACCATCATGACATCATTATTGGAATGTGATATTGGATTAAATTTTATATTCCTATAATAACTACACATGCCTAAGTAAGCATATATAAAAATGAATGCATATGTTAATTAATGAAAGGCAGGAAGCCTAATGAAAGTCATATAAGTCTCTAGAAGTTGCTTCATTTTGTAGAATTAGAGAATTCAGTGTTAGGGACTTGGTCACCACTGAATAAAAATACAGCTGTTGTTTCTGACTTTGTTCATGTGGCACAGCTACAGAAAGTAAGCACCCTTTAGAAGAAGCAAATTCATACTCTACATTATGCCCAGTCTCATTAGTCAAGGGCACAGCAGTAAGCCCTGCAGAAGAATCATTACCACCATTTGTATTTGAAACACAAGCCTATTCTTAGAATGTCAATACCTTACAAATACACTAATTGTTTTAAAAAAAAAAAGTGACTATAAGGCTATATAAGACCAAAGAGATTCTTTAACAGAAATGAGAAATGCCTTCTAAATTATCTGCTAGATCTCCTTCAACCTTAAAGTCCTGGAAACCATCCTCACTTATGCCCTTGATTCTGACACTGTCAGTGTTGGAAAGATCTTCAGCTCATATATGAAGGAACTTCTTTTATATGATACAGTTAGGTTGTATAATAACCAGGCCCTATAACATCCTAGTAACTGTAAAGGTATAGTTCAGACATTCCATATAAAGTTTTCCACAATCACAATTTTCCAACCATAATTCACAGTTCTGTGATTAATTATATTGCAGTCATTAGTATACTCAAATGTAATCTCCTAATGTCTCATAATGTACTTTAGGATAACAATGTATCTCAGTTGTTTAATAGATTCCTGGTACATGCAATAGCATTTTTGCTCCAAACTATTTGGTGAAACTATAGCTTTCAGTAGCCCTAGGCATTTTTGTTGTTGTTGTTCAACTACTCATCAAGATCACCTATATATAGTTTTCTAGGTCAAACAAATGCTTTAAAGACAATTGCCTATGCATATATTTATTCAAGTTTTGTATTTCCTCTAACTCTCTCTCTCTCTCTCTCTCTCTCGTTTCATTTGAGATTTTTCTTCAAATTTTAAGTTACTATTTTCCATAACAACTTCTTCCCCTTAATGTTTATTTTAAGGCTGTGCTCAGCAAGTCCTCCACCAAAACTGCCCTCTCTCCAGTATTAATGGATATAAAAATGGCAAAATAACTGATATATTATTTAGAAAGCAACCAAAGTGGTCCTTTAAACAATATAGTTTTGCATACTAAATGCCTCACCTTATGCAACTCTGTCTTTGTTTTCTGTATTAGGTTTCCACACAATGTTGTTTGTAAAATAAATAGGAGAATAAGTAATGTTGTCCCAGCTGTACTAATAGAAAGTGAATATTTCACTTTGATGGGTCTTCTTGCTTGTTGGCAAACCTACTATTGAGCAGTAGCAGTGATGGTGATATGTAAAAGTACTTTGGGACAAAAATATTTTAAAACACAGTGCACAACAGTGACAAAAGCTCATATATTCCCAATACTTATGGTTCAATGTAGCAAAAACAGTTAACTCTCAAATTTTTCTTCATAGTTCTAATGTTAAACACACACACACACACACACACACACACACACACACACACACACACACTACTTGTCCTTAACAAAGATTTGCATTACAATATTTGAGAAGCACATATGCATGCAATTTGACTCTTCACACTGGAGTAATTACCTAGTGTTGTAGCTGGACTCAAGGGATTTGGAGTAAAGTAATGAGTAACTGCAAATCTTCCAAGAAATATAGAGCCATATGTCTCTGGGACTGGGTTGAGGCTGCAGCTTTAGATAAGAATGTGAGAAGGGAATGAGAATGCTTCCAAAGCTAACAACTAATGTGAATAAAGCTGGAATGCATTCTTCCCAAGCTGTTTAGGGTAGAATTTGTCACATAGTAGGAAACTGGTTGCTAAACTTCGTAAGTTGCTTTCTAGTGAATAAAGAACAAAATATCCAGATACTTGGGATTTTCATACTACACATTCAGATTTACTAGAACTTCTGTTATTTTTGTGGTTACAATGTAAAACTCCCAGGAGCTTTGGCAAAAGAAAAAAAAAAGGCCAGAATGAGAATGAAATCAACAAGAGTTAAAACACAGCGGACCAGAGAAGTGAGCTACAGACATTCAAGGATGTTCAAATTGAAGCAAGGAATAAAATGCAAATAAGAAAAATGCAACCTAACCAAGTAGATCTATTTATTGTGTGTAGAAAGAATGGGATATATTTGTAGAATCACAACAGTTCACACTAAGGCAATTTAAACTAAGCAGGTTTCCAAAATAGACTAGTAAAAGGTTTATTCAACATTAGAAGAAAAGAGACTATACCTAGGTCACACGAAGTGTATTGTAGCTATGAATAGGGGCAAATCAGCAAGCTTTTTCTAAGTTTCTTTATTATCTTTAAGATTCCAAAAAAGAAAGGATAAAGAGTTGGGGGGGGGGAAGCCATCTACAATCGTTTGACTTTATCTAAAAGAAATAACCCAAGGTAATCTGACTCCATCCATTGAAAGGCCTTTGCAGGGAACTGAGCTTTCCAGGAAAAAGGAGAAACTGTTTGTGATCTATAACTTCATTACAATTAAGAGTTCTCCCCCCACTCCCGACTCTACTTCTTCTGGACTTGCCTACCCAGTTTCCAAAGCCAAGTGAGCCAGCAGAATAAATACCTAAGAATATGTTGTCTAATGGTTTTGCTTTTTTCCATTTAATCTCATTTATTTTTCTATGTAACCTTTCTTAGAAAACTAATACATACCATGTACTTGATCAAATAGAAAGAAGCCTTATGGGTCCTTTCTCCTCTGTTATGGGATGCTGACAGGCAAAATATTAAGCAGGGAAACACAGCTACCATGAATGAGTTCAAAAGAGTCAAAGCCATGTTGTGTCCAGATGACAGCTTCACATGGGACTCTTCTCCATCCTCTGCCTCTTCCTTCTTTCCACCCTCTCTTCCATGATGCCCTGAGCGGTCAAGGAGGTGACATAGATGTCACATTTCTGGCTAAATATTCAACCAATCACTTATTTTCATCACTTTGACCAGTTACGAATTTTTGCAGTTATACTACCTGCCTCATTAAGAAGCTTCTCTGACAAAAGCTGACAGCTGCAATAATATATGGGAATAAACATCACCATTTAAAAGGCAATTTAATTGGCATGCCATGCCCATTTAGTAAAAACAATAGCTAGAGTTTTCACACTAAGGCCTATGACCTGCCTAGCCACTCTTCTGGCTAGGTTTAAGGTACCAATTTTCTGCAATATTTAATTCCAAATATGACTCTAAAACTCTAAGCCAGATGTTGGGTTTAATGCTGGATTATCTTTCTGTTCTCTTATTTATACATGATGTTTGGTCCAATAAGATGTAATTGTGTTTATGACTTCATTTTACAGATCGAAGTTCAAGCTATGTTAACATGTTACGGAAAAACACAAGAGCATGAGAGTCCAGGTCACCTGATTACTGCAGATGGCTATGATGCTTGTTTTCTGGAACAATGGTTGACCTATGGCGGGATTAAGTAGCACCTGGGGCACATACATTAACTCAGTAACTGAATTCTGTGAAAGTGCTACGTGATAAAATTTCATAACTAAAACAAAGGAAAGTTTTGTAGAGTATGAGTAGTAATCACACTTCTCTTTCTTATAAAAGCAGGAATCATAACATTGTTAGCCATTATTTAGAGTCACAGTTATTAGATACTGATTTATGGATTTCTTTTGTGATTTAAAGATCTGCTTGTACTTCCTATTTGCCAATCATGACTTCACTTACTACCTGAAACAGAATGACCTGGAGAAGTAGCTGAAACAATGGGCCGTTGCCCTTAACCTACTGACTGTCAAGAACACTTCTCTAAAACCTTGCTTGCTCGCCTGCCCCCTCCCTTTGAGGTTTGTGTATAAAAACAGACTACAGAATTACAACCTGGACCCAGGATTGAAGCCTTTCTGGAATTTCCCTGGCTTCTGCACACCTGTAACATCACCTCTCTTCCATTCTCATTGGTGTCACAGTGTTTATTCCAGAAAGATTCCCACATTTCTAGAACCTCCTGTTGCCTAGAAAGATCTCTTTCCCTGTGACCCCAGTTGGTCCAGAGAGGCTGACACTCCAGGGCCTTTCTGCCCACTGAATATCTCTGAAACAGGGAAGCAAGTGCCACTCCCCATAGGATTCTAGGGTCACCTTCCAGTGGTGAAGGCAACTGTCAGTCCCAGAACCAGTCTTCATATGGAAGAAGAGACTAAGCTAGATGTTCAGACCATGCAAGGGCCCCCAGGGAGGTGGGCAGGAAGAGCTGAGCTGGCTTGAGTACCCTGAATGAGATTGCATCTAAAACCTCAATAAGATATTGAGGTGGCATGGGTCTACAAGGAAGAGCTTCAAAAAGATACTGAGATACTGGCATTGACCTCTGGAGAAATAGACATACTTAGGAACTTAAATGGGAATGTATAGGTTGTGAGTGTGGATGCTTGTGATGGTCCCACAGCCCTGTGGCTATGAGATCCGATTGGGCCCCAAACTGTGCTTCCACTGCCATCATTTAACCTAAACGGTGTTCACCTTCCCTAATCAGAGACTGAGATCTACGTGTGGCCCTAAAGCAAGTCCTTTTAAGTCACTGCTGTGAGGTGGCAGGACAGGCAGGTACCTGCTTGCAGGAGACACCTGTCTTCTCCATCCCACCCTAAGCACCATATGGAGCTAGGCATATATAAACGTCCCAAATTTCTGGTTAGAGAACTCTTGTCAATGGGTCTGCACTGTCCTACAAACTATGTTTGACAACTTTAAGAGATGATTTAATATTAACTACAGAATAAAGATGAAGCCCTCCAAATTAAAGACTCAGTGAAATTGATTAGATTACCTTTGATGTCTTCTGGCTATCTCAAGGAACTCTAGATATGACTCTGATTGACAGAGCCCAAGAGGTCTGTATGGGACCACCTGGCCACGCAGACCAGTTGGTGTCTGCTGGCTCCATAACCTCTGAGTGCCTTTACTACCAGATACCAGGACCTTCCCAGCCCCAGATGATATTGACTGCAAACATTGTTAAGCCTGAAGACACCAAGGAAGCACCCCCTTTAGCTTCCCCAGAGGATGAAATTTTACCCATGATGCTGTCTCTCCATTATTTCTGATGCAGTCACAAAACCTCCTGCTGCTGCTGCTCCAATAAAATCTGCTGGCATGCAATGTTCAACAACTTCATCTGTCCGGCCAGCTCCATTAGAATCTGGTCCACTGTGTTTCAAGGATGAGCTCATTCCAACGTGTTAACTAAGGGGAATGCTAGGTCATTCCCTCATCCAAGAAGATGGTTGCCTATGATTGTGGAGAAATTACAAAAGAGATTTTTCTCCTCATGGCTAGTCTAAAGGACAAGCAACTCCCCCAAATTCAGATCTGGAACATTTTACAAGTGGACACTGAGGCTTCCAACAGTGGGCATAGCCCTTCACACCAAGAGACTAAAAGCAGCAAGGTGTTGAGAAAGGGGTTTGCTTACCTCAGGGGACAAAGAAATTAAAACAGAGATCAAGTCCTCCAACTGCTAGAAACTGTCTGGGCCCCGGGCTATGGCAGTGGTGACATTGCGATATTCATATAGAGCCCATATGGGCACACAAATAGGGTCCTATGCATCTGGACTTCTAGAAGTAGACTTTAGTGGCATTAAACCCAGCAGATGGTACCAATACTTGCTGGTCATGGTGTGTACTATCTTACGCTACACAGAAGCTTTTCCTACATGCACAGAGAAATCACTTGGAACTTGCACACGTGATACCACCTCTGATCAGGCCACGTTGAGAGACCAAACCTCTGAACCTGTAAACCAGCCCCAATGAAATGTTTTCCTTTGTAAGAGGGGCCGTGGTCATGGTGTCTCTTCACAATAGAAACCCTAACAAGTCTAAGTTTGATACAGGGATGGGGCATTGCTATGATAGGCCTGACTATGATTCTCTTTGGCAGAATTTGGATTTTGGATAAGGAAAGCAGTTGAATATTTTAAGTGGGGAGATAAACAGATTAAAGAAAAACCTGATACTAGATGGAATAAAGAGAGTGGTGCCCTTAGGGCACAGCTCCACCCAAGTAAACTTCTAACTTGTGATAATTAATTAAAGAAAAGCTTAGGGCCGGAGATGTGCTGGCACAAACCTTTAATATCAGCACTTGAGAGACAGACTGAGGTGGATCTCTGAGTTCAAGGCCTGTCTTGTCTACAGAGCAAGTTCCTTGACAGCCAAGCTTAGTGAAGGAAATCATTAAAAACAGAAAGTCAGTAAAAATGTGTTTGAATGAGGTGATCATATTCCAGCCCCAGCCAACAGCAGAACTTGGCAGCTTTACTCATGTGGTTCTGGCATTAGAATCAGGGATATAAGAAAGAGGTTATGGAATATCCCTCTGCGATTAAGAAAAGCCCACTGGGGCCAGGCATATGTTGGGGGAGGGGTGCTGTATGGAGGCCTAGAGAGGTCATTATGGGATGCTGTGAAGCTGAAGCCTGGATTGCCTTCCAGCCACCAAGATGTTGAAGATGCCAGAGCTGTGGGATATCTGCCAAAGAAAGCTGCTAACAGGAAGTGGAACCAGTCCAAGAGAGAGAAGTGTGTTGCAGTTAACAATGATGAAGGGAGTTGGAGATCGGAAGAGCATTTTGACATCATACGTGGAGTGCAGAATTTGGAGTTTGCCCAGCTGGTTTTTGGTCTTGCTTTGGTCCAGTATATCCTCACTATGCTCCCTTTCTTCCCTTCTGGATGGTAATGTATAGTCTGTGCCATTATATGTTGGAAGTATGTGATCCGATTTTTCATTTTGATTTTATAGGGTATTGCCCCCATGGATACCAGGCTCCAGCAGTGCAAAGGGAATCCACGGAGTCAGTGTACTAAGACTTTTTATCTGAGGGAGTAAGGGAAAAGACACACACATTCTCTCGATGGTTTTCTTCTGACCTTTTCTTTAGTTTTCTTCAGTATTCTTCCTCTACATATTTCCTGGTGTATTCCTTCTCTCATTCTTGATGTTTTCCTTCTAACTCACTTTATTTTTTCCCTTACTGCTTATATACCCCAATAAAGCCTTTCAAGCAATGTAAAAATTACAATGTAGTTACATTTTATTTTTCAAGTGAATGATTACAATGAATACAAGTAAAAAACAGCATGTTTTCCATATCCCTTATATTAAACATTTTACATATTACAGATGAAAAACAACTTGTCCCAAGAGCCCATATACATTCATGTCCAAGCCACTTGTTATAGATTAACAGAGTGTGAGCAAGCAAGGTATTCTTCTTAGCCAGGTCTTTTACTAGCAGACTGCATATTGCAGTTACAAAGAAAGGACCAATCATTTTATTATTTATCTCAAAAGGTAATCTTATAAGAAATCTTAGAAGGATCACAAATCTAAACTTTTATATATAAAGAAGAATCAGCTCTATTTTAAATTCTCAGGCTGCATATATACTCATCAATAGTTTTTTATATTGGGAAGTTGAGGGCAGAAATGGGTACAAGGAATTAATCATCGTCTTTGGTCATCAACCCATTCTAGCAAGAAAGGTACATCAGCTAATAATAGTTGGACTGTTTTGTTTTTGATCCCAAACCTTAATGAGTCCCTCACACAGCTATGTGCCTTTCTAAAACTTCAGATTATCTTTTTGGGTTTTTCACCTCAAAGCTATTTGACAAAAACATCTTCGTCTGACCTTAAGTTATTTTAAGGCTTTGTTTCAGCTACGATATAATCCAAAACCTGTGAACACATCTCTCAACATTAACAGTAGAAGAATTTGAACTAGCTGAGCTACTAGGACTCAATTGTTTTTCTTAATCATTAATCTAAGCCACAGTCTATATAGCTCCTCAATAGAAACTCATGTGTTCTAGCTGTGTGACACTTCCTTGTTTTATTTTTATCGTCTGCAGCCTCTGCTTTATTAAGAGCAAGGGCAACATTTTATCCCACATTTATCTATGTTAATTTTTCCATTAAACTAACCTCTATCTTAACCCCTTACTATATTTTTAAAAAGCCCTCAATCATAAAATTCCTATTTAAATGAACACTATTATTGTATACAATCATTGCTTCAGTTAAACAGTACCGCTTAGGAGGAAATCATCTCCATGATAATCCACAGGTAAAAATGCCCAGTAGAACGGGATATTTCCAAGAGATGATCATACTACACTAAGGGCAGTGGGGATCTCCACACGCCCATTCATAGCAGGCCAGATACCAGAGGAAAATGGCAGCAGCAAACATGCAGACACAGCAGTAACAGAAAACATTCTGTGGCCAAGGCTGTCGGAGCCTTGCCGATCCAAGATTCCCCCCTCAAGGTTTTGTTTCCTGGTAGGTCAATCCCCTAAAGTCAATTGACATCTGCTGCTCCTCTGACACGGCCACCAGCAATAGGAGATTACAGTTAAGAGATTGCCTTGTGTCTCAGAAGAGACTGGATTTTTATACAAGGTTGAGACTTTTATAGACTATGGGGACTTTTGAAGGTGGATTGAATGCATTTTAAAGTTGGGCTGACTGAATACTATAAGCCTATGGGGGCCAGGGAGTGGAATGTGGTGGTCTGAATGCTGCCTGCCCCCATAGACTCATAGGCAATGGCATTATTGGAGGTGTGGCCTTGTTGGAGTAGGTGGGCCTTTTTGAGGAAGTGTATCACTGGTGGTGAACTTTGAGTTTTCAGAAGCTCAAGACAGACCCAGTGTCACTCTCTCATCTTGTTGCCTGCTGGTCCAGATATAGAATTCTCAGCTGCTTCTCAGGCACCATGTCTGCCTGCATGCTGCCATGCTTCCACCATGAATGATAATGGTCTAAACCTCTGAACCTGTAAGCCAACCCCCAAGTAAATGTTTTCCTTTATAAGAGTTGCTGTGGTCATGATGTCCCTTCACAACAATAGAAACCCTAACTAAATCACCACGCATTCCATCCAACAATTTCAGCATAGTCAACTTTCTTCTCAGATTGTTCAGGACAGCATAGCGGCTCTTCAGAATGAAACAGATTCACTGGCAGCAAAGTTCCTCCAAAATCTTCGAGTATTAGACTTGATTAACACTGAAAAAAAGGAATATACGTTGTTTTCAATAAGGAATGCTGTTTTATTCTAATCAGTCAGGAATAGTGTGAGAAAATGTGAAAAAAAACCCAGTAATTTAAAGGATTAAAGTTAGAGGTACAAATAAGTGCCAATCAAGTGCAATGCAGATAATATGCCAGGTTATATGCTATTTTGAAGAAATTGAGCCATTTCTTCAAAATAGATTCATAAGGTGTTATGAAGAGGAGGAATGAAGCAGAATTAGGTATAAAAGACCAATTATTGGGTGCTGATCTGTTGATTTATTCTGTGATTTACTTAAAGCATTGCTTGTAGTACCTATTTGCTAGTCACAACTTCACTTGTGTCTCAGTCACGGTTCTGTCGCTGTGAAGAGACACAATGACGTAGGCAGCCCCTATAAAAGGAATCATTTAATTGGAGGCTTGCTCACAGTTTCAGAGGCTTTGTTCATTACCGTCATGGTGGGAACGTGGTGGCACTCATGGTGCTGGAGACTCAGCTGAGAGCTACATCCAGATCTGCAGGTAGAGCAAGTACCTGGGCATGGCTTGGGCTTTTGAAACTTCAAAGTCCACCCCCAGTGACACACTTCCTCCAACAAGGCCACACATCCTAATCTTTCTAATCTTATCAAACAGTTCCACTCCCTAGTGACTAAACACTCAAATATAAAGCCTCCAGGGGACATTCGTATTCAACTGCCACAACTTGCTAACTGAAACAGAACTTGAAGAAATAACTGAAACAATGGGTCATTGCCCTTAACAACCTGCTAATGGCCACTCACACTTCTCTAGAATCTTGCCTGCTTTCCTGCCTTACCTTGTGGTTTTAGAGTATGAGAATACAAACTGGACCTGGGATTGAAGTGTTTCAAGAGCTACCTTGGCTTCAGCCCACCACTGACATCTCCTCTCTTCTCCTCTCATTGTTGTCAGAGTGTTTATTCCAGAAAAATTCCCACAACACTAGGATATGATTTAATTATATTTCATGATACTAAACATTTGACTCTTTACATTAACAGCATGGGCAAAGAAAGATACTTACTAGTTGAATTCCTAACTCCATTTGTAGCTTTGTGTATCATTCTTCTTTTAGGACAAGATAATTTAGTCTTTTAAGTTTTTAGAAAATGTAGATACCTTGAAATCAACGTCTTGAAATAAAAATTTCAAAAGTGATGGTAGTGATATTTTAACAAATTCCTACAGTTTCTATATGATTTGTGACATTAAAAACTCATTTGGCTGGTAAATAGCTCAAAAGCATAGCAAATTTTTGGCTAACATAACTATGCCTGGTTTCAATCCTCACTATCACAAAAACAACAAAAGAAAACCACTAACTTATTTTTATTTTTTTAAAGAAATAAGAATTTTAAATATTTCTAGATTAAATATTCTTGGAGTTGATTTCCATATTTCTTTATTTATGCAAATCATTTATTAAAGCTTATTTCCATCAACAACTTGATTAAAGAATTACTTGATGATGTATATCTTGGGCGTGTCTATGAGAGATGCAAATGAGAGAGGAAGAGCTACCCCATACGTGGATGGCACTAGCCTATATGCTGTAGAGTCTTAGGCTGAATAAAAAGAAAAAAAAGGAAAAAGTCCAGCTGAGTGTTGACATTTCCTCTCTCTGCTTCTTGATCTGCCTAGATGTGAGCAAATTCCTCCACGCTCAGCAGTGAGTTGTTCCTGCTTCCTTTCTCAACAGAATGAACTGTGCCTGCCTAAACACAGTGGACAGTGTCTGTGAAAAACGAGCCTAAACAAACTTTTTATCCTTCAACTGCTTCTTGTAGGCTGAGGAGATAGCTTACCTTTTAGTGACAAGGATGTGAGATCGATGCCCAGAACCCACAGGCATCAGGTGTAGTGATTCGTACCAATAATTGCAGGGCTAGCATAGCTGAGATAGGTGACTTACCGGCCATCTGAGTCTACTAGGAGAGTTCCAGGCCAGTAAGAAATCCTTATATCCCCCACAAAAGGTGTGTAGCATATAAAGATGCTGAGGTTACCCCCGATCTCTACATGCACACAGTCACGTACATTCACATATGTACACACATACATATGCACAAGACAAAAAATGCTTATCAGACATTTAGTAACAGTAACAAGAAAAATAACTAATTTATTATTTTGCTTTGTTCCTATAAGTACAGAGTACTATCGAGATAAAACAATAAGAATTCACCTTATTTTATTATTTTTTCTTTTCTATTTAATTGTCTTGCTGTATAGCCCAGATAAGTCTTGGACTTGAGATATTCATGATTCTAAATCTTGAATATGGAAATTATAGGTATATGCCAGAACATCCTGCTCAGTAATTCACCTTTATATTCTTGGGTCAGTTAAAACATAACTTATAGATTTGTTGATATAGGCTACATGTAAGAAACAGAACCAAACCTTACCAGTTTAATGAACAAAATTTAGATGTTTGTTTACTCTGGGCCTGTTATAGAGGAAAATCAATCTTTAGGCAAATATTGTTCATTTAGAGAGTCAAGATATCAAGCCTGCCTGTTTGTATCATCTTCTAACAGTTTATAGAACATAAATTTATTACTTTTCTCAAAAAGTACTGATTAAGAAGATACTATAGAAGTAGATATAATGCTATTGATTGTGATTTTTGTTTTTTTATGGTTAGATACAAGTATTTGAATAATCATATCTTTTCTTTTTTTATAAAATAAAATATAATGAGATAAAACAACAACCATAACATCAAGGCAGGACAAGGAAATCAAACACAAGGAAAAGACCCCATGAGCAGGCATAAGAATCAGAGACCCCACTCATTCACTCACTCAGGAGTCCCATAAAAATATTATGCTAAGACATGTAATACATACACTGAGGAACTGGCATAGACTGGTGTTAGCCAGGTGTTTGCTGCTTAAGTCTCTGTGAATTCAATTGAGTCTTCCTCAAATGATTCAGAGAGCCTTGTTTTCCTGGTGTCCTCCATCTCCTCTGGTTCATACACTATTTCTGCCTCCTCTTCTGCAGGGTTCTCTGAGCTCTGAGGGAGAGAATTGATGGAAACATCCCATTTAGAGCTGTGTGTTCCAAGAACTCTTCCTCTGTGTGATATCTGGCTATGAATCTCTTCATCTATTCCTGTCTGCTGCAAGATGAAGCTTCTCTGACGATGCCTGAACAAGGCACTGATCTACGAGTACAGCAGAATATTTTTTAGACCAGTAGTGTTTAGTTACACCCTACGTCTCTGCACTATCTAGCCTCTGGTTCTTGGTCAACCATACAGTGTCAGATATGAGTTCCATCTCAAGGAGTTGGCCTTAAGTCAATCAGATATTGGATGGCTACTCCCACAAATTCTATGCCACCATTACCCTAGCATTTCTAGCAGGAAAGACAGATTGTAGGTCAAAGGTTTTGTGGCTTGGTTGGTGTTTATATTTCTTCTTTGATAGCCTGCAGAGTATCTTCCCTCACTAAATCCACTAGAACATAGGGGTGAAAGCTCCATGTAGGCAACAGCTAAAAATACCATGCTGTTTTTATGATTATAGCTCTGTGGTACAACTTGCAATTGGTAATGATGAGGCCTCCAACAGTTCTTCAGGATTGTTTTGTCTATCCTGAGTTTTTTGTTTTTCCATATGAAGTTGAGAATTTTCCTTTAGAAGCCTGTAAAAACTTGTGCTGGAATTTTGATGGGGATTTGGTTGAATCTGTAGTTTACTTTTGATAAGAGGGCCATTTTTTACTATGTTAATCCTATTGATCTATGAGCATGGGATATCTTTCCTTTCCATCTTACATCTTCTTCAATTTCTTTCTTCAAAGACTTGAACTTTTTATCATACGAGTCTTTCACCTGCTTGGTTAGAGTTACATCAAGATATTTTATGTTACTTGAGGCTATTGTGAAAGGGGTTGTTTCCATAATTTCTTTCTCAGTCCATTTGTAATTCATATATATATATATATATATATATATATATGTGATAACTAATGATGTTGTGAATTAATTTTGTATCCAGGTACTTTTCTGAAAGTGTTTATTAGCTCAAGGAATTTGCTAGTAGAATTTGGGAGGGGGAGCTTTACTCATGTATATTATCCTATCATCTGCAAATAAAACTTCTTCCTTTCTAACTTGTATCTGGTTGATCTCCTTCAGTTGTCTTGTTGCTCTAACTAAGGCTTCAAGGACTATACTGAATAGCTATGAAGACAGTGGACATCCTTGCCTTGTTCGTGATTTTAGAGGAACTGTTTCAAGTTTCTCTCCATTTAAGTTGATGTTGGCCATGGGCTTGCTGCAAACTGCTTTTATTATGTTTATGTATGCCAGTTATATACCTAATCTCCACAGGACTTTTATCATGAAGGAGTGTTGGATTTTGTCAAAGGCCTTTTCTGCTTCTAATGAGATGACCATTCTTTTTAAGAGGTCTTTTTTTGTCTTTCAGTTTGTTTACAGAGTGGATGACAGTTATTGATTTTCATATATTGAACCATCCCTACATCTCTAGGATGAAGCCCATTTGATGATGGTAGATGATCTTTTTAATATATTCTTGAATTCTATTTGCAAGTATTTTACTGAATTTTTTCCATCTATGTTCATAGGGAAATTAGTCTGTAATTCTCTTTCTTTGTTGGGTCTTTACATGGTCTGGGTGTCAGTGTAACTGTGGCCTCAAAATTGCATTGAGCACTGTTCCTTCTGTTTCTATTTTGTGGAACAATTTGAGGAGTATTGGCATCAACTTTTCTTTGAAAATCTGATAGAATTCTGTGCTAAAACAATTTGGTTGTGGGATTTTTTGTTTGTTTGTAATGCAAGAAATCCACAGGAATCTGCTTAAGGAGTATTAGGGAATTTATTAGGATATAAATTGAGGAAATACACTCATGAATACAGAACCAAGTAGATAGCTGAAGTCATCCTCTACCCTGACTGGGAGCGAATCCACCTGGCAGTTCAATCATACCAGGAAGCAGGAAGCAGGGAGAAGAGGCATTGTGACCCATCTCCCATTCCTTTTAAGAGGTCACATACAATGGCAAGAAGCACTTCTGGCCTTTAGAGTCTCCTCTGACATGTCAGGTGTAATTCTAATAGGTGTGCCTTTATATGCTACTTGTTCTTTTTCTCATGCAGCTTTTACATCTTTCTTTGTTCTGTATGTTTAGTGTTTTGATTATTATGTGTCAATCTGCCTTTATATTCTGTTTCATTCTATTTGGTGTTTTGTATGCTTCTTGTACCTTGATAGACATCTACTTCTTTAGGCTAGGAAAATTTTCTTCTATGCTTTTATTGAAAATATTTTCTGGGGGTTTGAGCTGGTTTTCTTCTTTTTTTCTCTATTCCTATTATTCTTAGGTTTGTTCTTTTCATAGTGTCCCAGATTTTCTGGATGTTTTGTGTCAGGAGGATTTTAGGTTTACCATGTTCTTTGATACATGTATCCATTTCTTCTATCGTATCTTCAACAACTGAGATTCTCTCTTCCATCTTTTGCAGTCTGTTGGTGGAGCTTCCGACTGTAGTTCCTGTTCCAATTTCTAAATTTTCATTTCCAGAATTCCCTCAGTTTGGTTTTCTTTATTGATGCCAGTTTCATTTTCAGGTTTTAAACAGTTTTCTGTTCATTTTTCCTTCCACTATTTGTTTGTGCTTTCCTGGATTTCTTTATTTCCTCGCACTACTTGTGTTTTCTTGATTTCTTTAAGTGATTTTAACTTCCTCTTTAAAGACTTCTATCATCTTCATACAGGCAGTTTTAAGGTCCTCTACTTGTACTTCAGCTGTGTTGGAATATTCAGGGCCTGCCGTGATAAGAAAACTGGGCTGTGTCTCTAGTGGACATATATTGCCATGGCTATTATTGATTATGTTTTTATGCTGGCATGTAGGCATCTGGGATTGTGACGATTATAGGTCTAAGTGATGATTTCTGGATTTGTCTTTGTTGACTAGACCCTGAATCACAGGGTTAGCCTGTCACATCCTGGTTAAATAAGAGCAGTGAGGGGCAAGTGTGTGGTTGGAGGCGCACACTCCCGTGGTCTGGGGAGCTGAAAAGTCGCCCTGAAATGAGCTAACAAGAACGACAGTTTTCAGCACCCAGGCTTGAGATGAGGGGGGCGGGTGAAGATGCTAGAGGAGTGCAGCTGCTTGCTCTGGGGATGAGACTAGGGTTGTATCTAAAGGAACAGAAAAAGAAAGGAAGATCTACAGACAGCTTCCCTGCTTCCCTAGCAGGAGTGGCCTTCGGGACAGCAGCAACTGCCTGCTGGAGTAGGGCCTGGGATAAAGCAACAGTGGGGAGAAGGAAGCTACAAGGGGAAGGTCTGTGGGATCCACAGGAGATACAGCAGAGGATGAAGGAAGACTGAGCCATGCTGCAGAAGTAGGCATAAGACTCAGGGATTGGCTTTGGAGGAGAGGAGGGAACTGTGAACATCTTCAGTTAGCTTACCTGTTTCCCTGGCTTGCTCAGCCGCTGTGTTTACAGGGAATGACTGTTGGTGTTGGTGGCTGGGATACTGGGATGAATTGTGGGAAGGAAGGGTGGAGGAGAAGATAATTTGTGATCAGTTGGGCATGGCGTCAGAGAGGAAAGGGATACCAATGCAGGTGTTCTGTTACAAAGTTGGGGATGAGCCTTGGGGGATTGGAATTGGAGGAGCAGAAGGAGAGGCAAAGGTTTGCAGTCAGCCTTTCTGCTTTCCTGGTAGGAGAGGCCTTTGTGTTGACAGGGGAAGGAGGTTAGGAGAGAGAGAGATCTGTGGAATCCACAGTAGTAGATGAGGGTGGGGTGGGGGACAGGGAAGGCTGCAGCAGGTGTTCTGTTGCATGAGACTAAGGGATTGGGTCTGGAGAAATGGAGGGAGAAATGAAGAGCTTCGGTCTATCTACCTGGTTCCCTGACGAATATGAGTTAGTGATTTTTATTTTAAACCACAAGTTCTATCTGCATGCTCTTCAGATAGGTTTTTAATATATATTTGTTTCTATTTTTAGACAGCATGATGCACAAATACATTCACAATAAATGATTGCTGCCACATTAAGTTTAAACATATTACTACTATAAACACATTACCATTACATAGATACAAACCATGCTGGCATTATATAGACACTAAACAAACAAGCATTACATAGACACTCTTTTAGTCAGGGTTCTCTAGAGGAACAGAACCAATTTATTACATCTTAAAATAGTAACAGCCAAATCACACCAGAGAAGCTGTGCACCCATTAGTTACTCATCCTTGGGGCTGAATGACTCAACAGTCAGAACAGTCCCAAGATAGCTGTCTCTTTCTTGAGGGTAACAGCCTGTCGTTCTTCAGTCCCCATGGTAGACTCAGTAGTCCCAATGTGATGCCAGAAGTCCAGCAGGTTCCTGGACAGTTGCTGGTTCCTATTGCAGCATGAAAGTTTGGAAACCATGGTACTGCCATCACAAAGCAATTATCAGCGGCAGAAACAATGGGGCAAAGCAGCTAGCTGGTCAGAGGGAAGCCAAGTGAGCAAAAGTGAGGTAAGCTTCCTTCTGACTTTGCTTATTTTCTCTTCCATCCAGAGAACTCTTTGCAGTATTCTCTGTAGGGCTAGTTTGGTGGACACAATTTTTTTCTAGCCTGTTATTAACATGTGACATTTTTCTTTTGTCTTTCAACTGTGTGTCTTCGTTAGGGCTTCATTATTGAGAAGAGACACCATGACCATGGAAACTCTTATAAAAGAAAGCATTTAACTGGGGCTAGTTTACAGTTCAGAGGTTTAGTCCATTGTCATCATGGTGGAAAGCATGGCAGCATGCAGACAGATACAGTGCTGGAGAGGTAGCTGAGAATTTTACATTCAGATCATCAGACAGCAGGAAGAGAGAGTGAGCCACTAAGACTAATTTGAACTTCTGAAACTTTAAAGCACACCCTCAGTGGTATAATGCCTCTAACAGGGCCACACCTCCAATAATGCTACTCCCTATGAGTCTATGGGGGCCATTTTCATTCAGACCACCACATTACACTCCCTGATCCCAAAGGCTTGTAACCATATCAAAATGTACGATGCATTCAGGACAACTTCAAAAGTCCCCAAAATCTATAACAGTCTCAGCACTATCTAGAAGTCTGAAGTCCAAAGTCTCTTCTGAGACTTCATGAAATCTCTTAAATATAATCCTATGTAAAATCAAAATGAAAAAGCAGATCACATACTTCCAACACACAATGACACAGGATATACATTATTTTTCAAAAGGGATTAAAGGGAGCATAGTGAGTAAATACTGAACCAAAGCAAGACTGAAAACCAGTTGGGAAAACTCCAAACTCTCCATCTCCGTGTCTGATATCAAACACTCTTCAGATCTCCAACTCCTTTTAGCTTTGTTGACTGCAACATACTTCTCTCTCTTGGGCTGGTTCCACTCCTTGTTTGCAGCTCTCCTTAGCAGACATTCCACAACTCTGGCACTTTCAACATCTTGAGGTCTCCAACATAATACAGGCTTTACTTCTATAGCTTCACACAATGTTCTCTTGGTGTACAGACTTCCCTGATGAACACCTGGTCTCAGAGGATTTCCTTAACTGCAGAGGAAGATTCCACAACTCCTTTACTCCCATATCCTTCATGACTCTAAAATCACACCACTGAAGTGGCCAAGTGGTTTGAAAAAAAATGTTTCCCATTAGACTCATATATTTGAACACTTGTTTCCTAGTGAGTGGCACGATTTGGGAAGCATATGGAAGCTTTAGGAGATGAACCTTGCTGGAGTTAGACAGACTTTAAGACTTCTAGTTCTCTCTACCTGCTTTGTGTTTGTAGTTGAAGATGTGATCTCTTAGCTTCATACTCTCACTGCTGCTGCTATGCTTCCTCTGCCTGGTGGACTCTCCCCTGGAACCATAAGTCAGAATAAACACTGTTATCAGATTTAATCAGAGTAGCCTTTCTTTCCTCAGATGCCTGCATTGGTTCTTCAAGAAAAATGGGCCCCTATATAGTCAGTCATGTACAGAAGAAGGGTTTCAGGGTGCCAAATCCCTCACTGTTGAACCCCTTTCTTCTGATATATTCAGAGTAAGCATTCATTATTGTCTTTAATTGTGTACCCAGTGGAGATCCCCCAAGGCACCAATGAATGTCTGATCCAATGGTCCCACAAATGGTGCTGACTAAATTAAACTGGTCACAAAACATACCCTAGGCCATGAGTCTGGGAGAGGGAATGTAAGGAAGAGGGACAATTGATAGGGTTGAGAGGGAGATAAAAATGGTTGGGCAAGAGACTAATTAACATTGATTACATTTATGAAGTTGTCAAAGAACAAACTTATTAATAAAAATTTTAAAAGATAGATCAAATGGAAATACCAATGTAAATGAAAACTTTTAGAAAAAAATGTAATATTACAGATAACAAATAAAAGAAACATAAAAAACTATATGAAAATGGATTTTGAAATAAGCAACAAATAGCTGGCTGAACAGCTTGAGTATGATAACACGTATTTGTAACCCTATATTAGCCCAGTACTCAAGAAGCAAAGAAGGTGGAGGATTGAGGATCACAAGTTTAAAGTTACTCTGGGCTATGTAGAAAACTTTATCTCAAAAATCAAAGTAAATAAGTATATATAAAAACAAATCATTGCACAGCTTTAAATATGTGACTCCAGAAGACAGATAATAAACTGTTCTGATGCTGGAAAGATTGTGGTGGGGAACAAGTATGTTGAATATAGAGTAGAAAAATAATGACTTTAGTTAAGCCAACTAGAGGAGCAGGCATATTTAAATTTAATGTGATTAATTTCCTGTGTGTGTGTGTGTGGGGGGGGGGGGGAATCAATCTTCTTGTAAAGAGTTAAGACCCCTATTGAAACATAAAGTTGAAACATGTGCAAAGCTCAAAACAGAAACTGTAACAATTACTTCAAAGTATTTGATACAAGGAATCTACTGCATGAGTGATGGAAAAACTCTGAAGAATCCAAGAATTAGCCACCAGAGGAAGCCTTTACACTTTTAAACAGAGAGGAGGGAGAAGCTGGTATTTCCAGAATTCATGGCTGAGGAGGTGGTATTTCCAGATCCAATGGCTAAGTCACTAGTAGCCTGTTCCATAAGACACATAGTTGCTGGAGGGAACTGTGCCAAAAGCAGGAAAAGAGGAGGAAAATACATGAGAGAAGGAAAATACAGTGGTTTCTCCCACTCTTCAGCCACCTGACATGTCCTCTCTTGACTCAACACAGCAGACATCTAACTGACACAGGTTTCCACATAAGAGTGGAGGTAAGGAAAAAAGGAGGTGAAGACAGGGAGGCAAACAAGAACCTGTCCTACACACGGGTGCCAGTGGAAGGAATAAGGCACAAATTGGCTTAAAGCACCAAGTAAATACTCAGAAGTATAGTCATGTTTTCTTTCAAGGTAAGATGTCTTCAGTCTATCCTAGACCAAACAAATAAATAAATGAAATAAAAATCAAACTCAGAAAATAAAGGCATTTGGAAATGAAGCAAATAAGACTTTATGTAAACATGCAGCTCTATTAGTGTTAAGTTGTTAGAATGAAAAGAAATAGTATCTGTACATATATATATATATACATATATATATATATATGCACTTATATATACCTTTTAAGAAGTTGGGAGTGATGCGATAGGATGATTACTACATTTTGAGACTGGAATGGACTATTGAGTGATATTGTCTCACAAAAGGGGGGAGGAGAGAATACAGTGATACAGATAAAATAGCTGTTCAGAAATAATGATATTTTTGTCGCATCTCTTTGCACACAGTAAACTCCAAATTCAAAATTGAGGCAATTGTTTTGAAGTCATCACAACATGAAAATAAAATAATTTACCCCCTTTCCAGTCAGAATTGTAGACTACATCATAAGAGAATTTTAAAAATACTGTTGTATACCACCATTCCCCTTTAAACCTTCATACCATTTCATTCTACATCTCCTTCTTAGAATCCCTTCCCCAATGGCCCCTTAGTAACTCCCTGGCCTTTGTGGGTATTGCAAATGGAACACACATAAGACTGAAGGCTAACGTCTTCAAATGTGAAAAGAGGATGGAAGGGAAGGATGGATGAGGGACTACAGGCAGGCAGAACTAACACTAAAGATACTTTGAAAAAGTCATGTGGAAACCTACTGTAGAAGCTTCCCAAGATTATATATATAATATATATATAATATATAAATATATATATAAATATATATTTATAAATATAATATATTTATAAATAAATATATTATTTATATATATATATAAAGAGTTTAAATGAACTCATCCTATAATAGGCAACAACACTCCTGTGTAGGGTCCTTTTTCTTTGTGGTCCATTGGTCGCCAGTTCATGAGGACAAAGGGGTAGAAGTGGTGATAGAGAGCTTTGTACAGCCAAGAGACATCTTCAGTGAGGCAGCTCAGCTTTATTCCAGAGTATTGGCGATATATAGGATTAGGGATGGGAGCTAGGAAATCATCTAATTCGCATTAGGTGGCATGTTCCTATCATATAGTTGGATTAGTAGCAGCATGGTCCTATCAATATAGCTAGAGCATGTCACCTAATTACCATATGGGCAGCAACAGAGGAGCGTTTGCAGAGAACTGGGTCAAGGGTTATCCTTGAGATAAGTCAGGTATCTGGGTCTAGAGACATTCTCCAAATAAGATTAGATAGAAAGCAGGAAGCCCCCCACCAGGGGGAAGGTGTTCTCTATGTTGTTGAACTTGGAGAGAGCTGCTAAGTCAATGTAGTCTGCAACCTTTGACCAACAGGGCCTCCTAACACTTTTACACACTAGAACCTAGCAAATACAAAGCTCAATAACAGGAGAATGGCACTTCTTTTGGAGTTGTTGGCAAGTGATGTCCCACAGACCATCAAACATTAACAATTATTACCAATGTTCTTGGTTACTACCTGCACTGTCCCCCCTCCCCCAACTTGACAGTAAGACCGTATTGCTGAAGATACCACACACTTGAGTCATAGAGAAATAAAGTCATAGAGAAGTCAAGCTGGTACTTACCTTGAAGATTCATCTCTAGTTGCTAGCTTTCATAGCACTGGAAAATGTTATGCTTTCTATCAGAGGAGAAAACCAATTACCAGGCTTACCCAGCTGTGAACCCTATGAGATACACCAATAACTGGTTTGTAGACATGTCCATTTGTGCAACCATGCCACAAAATGTTACAGGAGTAATCAACCACTTTCTGATTTGATTTAAGCACTCTCTGAAAATTGAAACCCATAGCTAGCACCATTACTGGGGACAAGAACCCATGGCTAGATATGTCAGATTTTTGAAGGAAACCTACTATTATTACTATGGTAACTGGACACTATATTAATCAGATAACATTATACATAGTGTGGTAACCCCAATCCACTGGAAAGGTAGAAAAGGATAATGATCTCCCAGAGTGAAACCTAAAAAAGCTAATTCAGGAGACTTGATCTCCCTGGGCCAAACTATTGCTCCTAGATCTTGGAATATGCCTAGTTGCCAGGTCTTCACACCATTTGAGGCTCTATATGGTAGGCCCTTCCTCACTAATGATCTTGTACTAGACCATGAAACCACCAAACATGTCACCCATGTCACCCACCTGGCAAAATTTCAACAGATCCCATCAGAGCTACAAACAGGACTTTATAGCAAAGAACAAACAGGACCCCTACCTCTTTTGCTCTGGAAATTTGATACTATTCAAAATGCCAGATCCCAATAAAAGCCATGTTCACCCTTTATGAGAGGGTCCATATTCTGTTTTCCTGTCCACTCCCATGGCAGTTTGAGTTGCAGAATTAGATGCCTGGATCCATCACATTTGTGTCGAGCTCTAGACAGCTACTGAAATCTCTGAGACTACAGCACATTCCCACGAAGCTGTGTGTTTCAGGTACACCTGCAAGCCACTAGAGGACCTCAGGTTGCTCTTGAAGTGTCCACACTCTAGGATAAGTCCCCATAAGGGAAGCATCATGTTGGGGACCACTCTCTGATGATGAGAATGTTTCTGTGGCCACTCCTTCCAACAGTCTTGGTGGAGCCTTCCTTGGCCTAGTGCCCCTGCTGGACTTCAGGGTTCTTTGAACCAGATTCCAGGAAATGGACAGCTATAAACAAGGTCTGTTGCACCACCACTGATTCTGGTGATGTTTAAAGATGTATTCCAATACCAGCATCTGGTAAAGGGCTCATAAAGATCTGCCACTTGTCATTCTTCAGCAGGGCCTCTTGCTCTAAGATGGAACAAGATCACCTTAGACCTATATAAGAGGGGGTCATTTTCCAAAGTACTCTCATATTTGGGCCCAGGCCCCAGTAAAAGTTCTCCTTTCAATTCTTTCCTGGTTGACACCTGTTTGGAAAAACAAAAACTGCCAGGGACAAATCTGTTGGTTCAGTCAGTATTATAAATACACCCGGGCAAGAATGACTGACTGCAAGGCCCACTTCCAATCTAGAACATTTGTGTGCAGAATTTATGAGCCTGACCAGAGAAGGTTCCCTGTAACTTATAAAGCTGTCCCCAAAGCTCCATGCCTTGTACCTGTGGGAACACAGGCCTTCAAGAGCTAATCTCATTTTCCATGCTGAGTCTGACATGACTAAAATGATCCTACGGCCTTCTGACACTCTGTAGGTTGGATGGATCTGAAAGCCTCTCTGGCATACCTAAACCTTTGCCTACCTGGGATTGGTACCAACTACTCTCATCGTTCAATGGGCTGTTTCTAGATTTTGAATCCATTGATTTTATACCAATTGTACCCAAACCACAGTCCTCCAACAGACTCAGTTCCTTTGGTGGCTATCCCAAACTTGGCCGAAAGAAATGACAGACTGAGAGTGCCCTATGGCTACAGGCCCCCTTCCTAAAAGGACAGACTTACTTGGGGGAAATTGGTACAGTTTTAGGGATTGCAGGACAATGAGCCACTTCAGAAGAGAGATACTCATTAGAAAAGGCCTCTATCTAAAGTAGGACACAGAATTGCAATAATATTACAACAAGAAGGAAAAGGTGGAATATATTAATAAAGTAAAATTTAGGGTCAAAAGAATGGATAAAGGCCACAAAACAGATCTCCTAGCAGTACATGTCTACTACTTCCTGAGAGGGAGCTTGTACATAAGCCCAGGAGATCTGCTGGTCATTCAAGTTCAAATGAGATCTGACCTAACTACGGGCCAATGTCCCATCCTCCTAAATGCTGAGGCTAAATCCAACCATATTTTCACTACTTATGATACCTGATCCTCTGGAAGATAACCTCCCACAACTGCAATGTGACATTGTTGTGTCCTAACCACCCATGTTCTTTGATTAAATGAGGCAATTAAATATTCTATTGTCAAAATCACAGAATTAGGAGAAATTATTCAAAATACCAGTGTTGTAGCCATGAGACATCCATAGACAATTCTATTAAACAAAACACAATGACACTATATTTCCCTTTCAGAATGTTAATTGGGACCGACCTAGGCCGTCTAAATACATGTGTGACAGTTGTGTAGCTTGATCTACTTGTGGGACTCCTAGCAGTGGGAGCAGGTGCTGTCCCGATACTTTGGCTGGCTTTTAGGAAACTACTCCTCATACTGGGTTGCCTTGACTACCTCAACTTGATATACCATGCTTTGTTGACACCTATGGGAGATCTGTCCCTTTCTGGACAGAAACAGAGGAGGACTGGATTTGGGAGTGTGGAGGGGAGGTGGAGGAAGGGAATGGGGGGAGAGGAGGGAGGGGAAGCTGCAGTTGGGATGTAAAATAAATGAATAAATTTAATAAAAAAGGAAAAGAAAAAAAAAAAGAAAATGGCATTTGCCTTTGCCCTCAATGGGCAATGGAATGGGACCCAGACTTCACCTAAATTTGTCTTCTACTGTCCACTTCCATCAAAAATTATGTATGGTATGTATTGTTGAGAGGGACTAATTAATAATGCAGTTCCTCTCATCAGTTTCTCACGTGAGGTTTCCAAACAGTCCTTCAGTCCTGCAGGGCTCTCGTGAACTACTTTGCTGGTCATGCAGTCACAGTTTACCTTACTAAACAAAACTTATGTTAATCATGATGTCAAGGAACTTTCCTCTCTAACCTCGTCTCCTAATGTTGCCCTGAGGTTTATAATAGAGGAAACTCAATAGCTGACTTCTGAACTTAAACTGGCTGATGAAAGGCTTCTTGAAGTCCTGAACTAGACAAATGGCTCCTCCAAGGTATACACATCTTAGAGTAGGCAATGGTGGCAGAGAAATCATCATTGTCATTGTTACCTATGACAAATTCTGCCAAGATTTCTTGGGATGATTTTCTTTCCTGTCCTCTTCCCCTCATAAAGGCAAAAAACGGCCCCAGCTATTTTTCTAATTGTGCTCTCAGAAGGAATTACAGCACTACAAAGTCTTCCTTTTTATATGTTACAGATGGTATCCCACTCGTACAAGTTCCAAATATACAAGTTCCAAATATACACATCATCACCAAATGGCTGTCCTATGCTCTGGATCATTACCATCAGTTTAATTTTATTGTGGCCCCTTAGATAGGTCTTCCTCTGAGTCACTTTAATTTACTTTGGTTCAATCTCCAGTTGTTGTCTGGTCTTGTTGAAAGAGGCTCTACAGACTTCTCTCTTGTATGAAAAGTCCCCTTCATTCCCTCCAACCTCAAGTGTCTTCAACTATTTACCCACACTGAGTTAGTTTTCAGAAATTAGTACAGTTAAGGGCTCAGAATGGGAGGTGAGCAAATGTTACACCCTGGTGCATCCTAAAGGGCCCTTGGCCCTCCGGTTTTCTCACTGTGTGGAATTTTCTGAGTTAGGAGGCATCCCAGGGAAATTGTCTATTGGGAGGTGCGAGGGGGAGTGTAGCAGAACACTTCCAGGGGCTGCAGCTTGGCGGGCACAGCCGCCGCCGGAAGTTCCCAGCTTCAGAGCAGGAAGAGCTCTCCGGCGCACGCGCCCTGGTGACTAGCGGGGCGGAAACTGGACGCCCGAGCCCCAAGGCCGGGCGGGGGCTCGGGCGAAGCGCAGCCTCTGGCGGCCGGGTGTGTTGTGTTGACGGTGGGGAAGAAGTTTAGCAGCCTGTGAGAGCAAGGCGGGAGGCCGGGAGGAGGATGCGGCTTGGCCGGGGCGCCCGCTGCAGGAGCTCGCCGCCGCCTCAGCCTCGGCCCCCGGGGCCGCCGAGGGTCCACCCGCCGCCCCGCGTGTCCGGGTAGGTGCTCCTGCGGCCGGCCGGTCCTGGGCCGGCTCCGCTCGCCG